>JAEIIG010012582.1:0-43702 GCA_018904695.1 Drosophila parvula
ATCCCTCTCTGCAAAGCAAACGAAAACGAAACAAAACCTAACGACAAACAAAGAAAAAGAAAAACCGACTAAACAAAGTGTATTATTTGTATGAAGCATGGTTGGGCTGGAAATTAGAGGCTAGAAACCTCGTTGAAGAGCTAAACCATAAGAATCCCCATTGACAATCCCGAGAGCGCTGTATTTCCGTAAGAAAAAATAATTCTCAGAGCCCCCAGGCACTTGCAAAAACCAAGGACCGTATAAGCTTTAAGATGCGTAACGCCTAGCTATTTGTTGCACTCGAATTTTTCGGTCAGAGAGAGGAGAGCGCCTTTACAGCCAGACTCTCTCCAGTTGAAGACTATGCTTAAGTAATCTAGATCTGTACGCCCACATACGCACTTACCTGTTCAGTAAGTTCAATAAGTACTCCCACATGGAGGTGTATTCTTTATCTTGGGATTTTTACGCTCTCTCCGAGCTTGCATATGGAAATTCAAGTGTATGCGCGTTACTCATCTTGAACTTTATTTGCTAGCTACTCCGGGAGCTGAAGGAGCCTCCTCTAGCCCATCTACATATATATATTCTATATATTCTTGGCGACATTCCCCAGGGATCCCATCTAATCAGCACTCGGCACTTGACGAGGCCACTTCAGCTTTCAGATAATTGAAATGAAATGAAAGGCGGTCGTCGGCGGATTCGTTAACATTTGTCTTAGAATGTATTTATAAATTAATAACAATGGTAGTATCAAGGGTATATTAGATAACGTTAACAAATAGTTCCTACAGCACTAAGCACGCTACACACACACAAATATCAACGGAAGTTTTGGAAGATGATGTGTCTCGGTGGCAGGAAGATGGATGAATATCGTGGGGCACTTGGTGTTACTCTCCTCTCTTAACGGCTAGTATCTCGTTTTGGGCTTTGGCAACGGTTCAAACATTTTGTGGATCGTCCTAAACTCTAAACTCTAAATGGGGATATACACAGGATCATCTATATATATATACATCAACATCATCATATCCTAAATGTATTTACAAAGCGAATTAAATAGAAATCGCCGCTGGAAGCTTGGTCTAATCCTAAAAGACAGTCTTAGGCAATAATCAAAGCGTAAGCTAGGGCAAAAAAAAAAACAAACACCTAGGTAGGTCCTTAAAGAGGAGGAGTCCTCCAAGGCTCTACTAGTTCTACCCAAAGTGGTAGTTGCTAACGAAGAACAGACCCAGTAAATCCCAGACTGGTGCCAGCACCAGTTCGGGTTCGGGGTTGGCTCTCTGTCTCTAACCAGCACTAGCTGGTGCTGCAGTCCCTGGGAAAGAAGACGTTCATCTCGATGAGGATCTGCAGGACGATAAACACGCCGTAGACAATGAAGAGGGCCACGCCCACCTTCTTGGTCAGACGATAGCCACTGAAGCTGAGGATGATGAACAGGGCCACCGTGGAGATGATCAGGATGAGAATGTTGTACTCTATGCCCTGGGTGCCCACCTGTTGGGGCTCACCGCTGCCATAGTGGATGCAATTTTTGATGAACCAAGGCACGCCCAGCGACAGCAAAATGGCCAGGGAGTTGGCGCCCAATGAATTGGACACACCAATGCCACTTTCACCTGGAAATTACCATCGATTTAATATAAGAAAAGGTAAAATCGTAAGAAAAGAGAGGAAAAGACTCACCATTTCTCAACGAAATAAGACTAGAGACAGCCTCCGGCATCGTAGAGCCGGCGGCCAGGAAGGTCAGACCCATTACAATGGTGGGCACATGAATGGCCACACCGAAGGCGGTCAGCATCCAGACAATTAGGTAGGCATTGCCGCCAATGCACAGGATGCACATTATAAAGGACAGCGGGTACAGGCGACGGTACCTCATCGGGTGCGGTATCAGCAGGGAGAGCGTGAACTTGATGGGGAACACAAAGATCCACCAGAACTGTCCCAGGCAGGAGGCGTCGCGCGGATAAATATAAATGCTCTTGGGCATGTCATCCTCCTCCTCATCCTCGCCATTCCCTTAAAGGATAAAGGATATTTTATTAATAAATTAAGGGAAAATGTATAAAGAATTAATATAACTTACAGTGCTTGGAGTGGGTGAGATTGGCGGTGGAGGACATGGACGAGGTATTCTCGGGCAGATTCACCACAAACAGTCCATCGCCCGAAAGGGGATCCTTCTTCAGAGGCAACTGCGCCTTGGCACTGTTCTCTGGCGGCTCCGTCAAGTCTAAAAAATGTATTAAATTTAAATTAAATCCTGCAAAGAGGGAAGGATCCAAGAAGGATCCTGTGGACTCACCGTAACGCGTGGAGAAGCAGCAATTCATGCGATCCTCAATGAAAACCCGAATGGCGGGCATGAACTTGTTGTTGTTGAACGTGATCAGATAGTAGAGCACCAGGAAGCCCATCATGATGCAGGATTCCGTGAAGCTAATGCTGCCGCCCCAGGCCAGGACCAGCAGGATGATGGTGTTGAAAATGTAGATGAAACAGTCGCGGGCTATGGGCCACCAGTCCAGCTGCACTGGCTGGAAAGAGGGTGAAGGGATTCGTAAGCTTTACTCACTACTCATGGCATTATCTATCGCTATTTATAGTTATCTTCGAGTTACTTCTCATCATTATATTTAATTAAAATTCTGACTAATTAATTGGGAATTTAGAAAATATATAATCTTACCTTATCGATGGCCAGGGCCGCCAAACCGGCCACGCCCAGTGTGTTGAACATTAGGGAGCCAATAATCGTTCCCAGACCCATATCGGAGTCCAGAATCAATGTACTGATCGTGTTTGTAAAGAACTCGGGCATGGAGGTGGCCGTTGCCATAAAAGTGGCCGCTGCCACATCCTTGGATAGATGCAGATCCTCGCAGATGCACTCCACAATTGGCAGGAAGTAATCGTTGCAAATGATGGCCAGCAGGATGAAGAAGTAAACCGCTGCGAAGACATGCAGCACCACCCATCCTTGCCGGAGTTGATCCACTGTAAATATATTTCATAAAATTGATATTAAGATATATAAATCAAATCATTAAGAGAATAATAAGAAGCCGTGAGCAGACACTCGCAATAATTCAATGTCAACGCTGCGTATGCGTGATAAACCTTAAGAACCCCTTTATTACTTTTACCCTAGAAACACCCAGCACCCACAATCCACTCATGCTGCTGGACAGATCCAATCTAAAGAGCGAGCACACATGGCAACCGAGTCCACGGATTAGATACGAATACGGCCATCGATCCCACAGGTAAGTCATTCCCTAAATTTAGGCCCAACAAAAGCGCTTTGTATTTCGGCTTGAGACACCGTAAACATGGCGAAATCTTATCGCGGCTCTTATTAAAAAAAATCTAGACTCGTTTTCCCCCAGAGAGATATCGCCATCTGGGCACCGTGTAAGTGCTCTCTGTATAGTGCGATAAGCAGACGATTTCCCGAGTGTTCCGTCTCGTGTCCGCGTGTCTCCAGGTATCACAATTACCAGTATTTGTGTTCACTCTATAAACAGACTATGCGTACCGCCCGATTTATTGACCATTGAATTGCCGCTTTGATAGTGCGGCTAAGATAGTGCGGCGGCAAGTGCTGGAACAGGAAAGACATTGGGCCAAGACACCGGACAAACGAATGGCGGACACTGGATAACGATTAGCGGACAATACGGACACGGGCAGCGATCATGGACAAGTTCAAGTTCGATTTGGAGTTGAGATTTAAGTTTTTATGGGTTTTATTATTGGATTTTTAGTGTTATTAAGGGAAAATGGACAACAGACAAGAGAGAACGGATAACGGACAACGGATAACGGACAACGGACAACGGATAACGGACACCGGATAACGGATAACGGACAACGGACAATGGATAACGGACAACGGACAACGAACAACGGATAACGGACAATGGACAACGGAAAACGGACAACGGATAACAGACAATGGACCAGGAACTACGGACAACAGATCACGGATAAGGAATTAGACACAACGGCCATGAAATAACGGACAAGGAGCCACATACAAAGGATAACAGACAAGGGACAACGGACAAAAAAAAAACAAGAAACAACGGACAAGGAAGAATGGACGATCCACGGACAAGGATAACGCATATAAAACACCAGACAAGAAACGGACAACGGACAATGAACAAGGGACAAAGGATAAGGAAAAGCGGACAAGGATAACGCATAAAAAACATAATACAAGCAACAACGGACAATGAACAAAGAACAAGGGGCAATGGATAAGGAAAAGCGGACAAGGATAACGCATAAAAAAAAACAGACAAGAAACAACGGACAATGAACAAAGGACAAGGGACAATGGATAAGGAAAAACGCACAAGGATAACGGACAAAAACCAGCAGACAAGGACCAACGGACAAGAGACAACGGATAAGGAGCAACGGACATCGTAGAAAATACACTGTACTTTATCTGTCCGGAACTTGCCTACCGCAAACACCGTTACAGTTCCGATATATGTAGGTCACCTGGATTACACTTATCGCCGCTCCATTCTGATATCAATGGACAGTGGGACAACGGACAACGGACAACGAAGATCGCTCACGGACAACGCTCACGGACAAGTTCAAGTTCACACGTTCGGAATTTATTTACAGTAACTGGATTATCGGCGTTATCGGCGTATTTATGCCGGCTTTCCGATTAGAAGCCGGAAGTGTAATATAACTTACCCGTAAATAGGTCGGCGAACTCGTCCATCGGAGAACCCTCATCTTCGCCCGGACACGTGGCACGTGGCAGAATATCCAGGAGCAGCTGCTCGTCGAAGTAACGCAGGGAGGCCACCAGAAAACTGCTATCGTTGCCGGGTACTGTTCGGAAAAAACAAAAACAGAGAAAAACAAAGAGACAATTAATCAATATTGTCATCATCGGGTTTCCAAGATGCATATCGCGACCCTGACTCCCTTCCAGTTTAATGGTAAATGGTTAATGGCGATAAGATTAAGTCGGAACTGGAATGACACTATATCGCGACAACCAAAACAATCCGCACTCCTCAGACTGACAGCTCAGCAATTATCGCAATCAAAATCACCGATCAGCTGCTGCGGGTATATTGGGCTCCACCAAAATATATCGAAGTCAAGAAGAAGTCCCTAAACAGGCACTAATTTTCTAGTTAATAAAAAAGTAAACACAATTTTTTAATAATTAAAATTAAAGATGTTTATATTTGGAAGATGTTTCTTTGCTGATCTTGGTGCTGAAAGATTTAGAAAATTATTTCCAACAACTTTCTCTTTGCTAAACTTTCTCCTGAGAGAACTTTCCAGCTGACAGAGAAGTTTCCACATTAAAAGCCATAAAACCTGTTGACTTTTTACCTTTTTTAGAGAATATTTTCCAAGAGAAAATTTTTATTATTTTATCCTATTTATTTATTATTTTTCCTCGAAAATATAAACTGATCTGATAGCTATATAGTTTTAGAGCTAGTCTGTGTTTATATTCAGCGATTATGGAGGGGCCTTTTTTGTTTTTTTTGTTTCTGTTAGTCACGACTATTATGATTTCATTATAATTTCTGCAGTTCGCACGAAAAAAGCGCTCAAGAAAAACAAAAACATTCCATTCATATTCGTGGTCAGATAACCAATTATATAGCCGTAAGTGTCGGTGCAATTAGACACTCCGGGGGTGGATTTAATGCTCCATTCTACCCGTTTCCCACACAAACACACAAAATGATTGCCAATATTTTACAACATTGTTATTTGGCCATCTGCTATTTGTTATTATTATTATTGTTTCGGTTTTGGCAACACGATTGCCAATGCAATGTCCCGAAAATAACTGCGACAGTCATGGACACTCTCCGACTGATGATGATTTGTTGATATTTGGTCTAGGCTTTGGTTAATTGTTTTACGATCTCCAGCGAAGGGGTTTCTTTTCTTGATTCTTGCCTGATATATATATGTATGAATGTATATGTCTATATAAATTTTTGCATTATCTCGCTAGAAGGGCGAAGTTTCAGTCTAGGTCTGGGACAGTTTGCCTTATCAACTTGCTTTTATGCCGCCTCCCCCCCTCACAAAGTGTAAAATGGAATGAATAAGCTCAGTCAATGCCATCGTCACTCGCTCTTTCGCTGCTGTCATGTCTAGGGACTAGCCCAACCTCTTGACCCGATTCCGAAGATACGCGATCCGATGCGATTCGATCCATTGTTCTCGCCACGAATTGCGTGTTAGCTCTGGTTTGTTTTTATTTTTATCTCTCTTAAAAAAAAAATAGAAAAAAATAAGACACTAACAGCTGCAACATCGATGCCAGCATTGCGATTGCAGCGCGACAAGAGCAATAATTGAATAATTAGCAGTAGCCATTCTGCAGTTGGAAAATTGAAAATGGAAACATGGCAAACAATTGCGGCACCGTCAAAGTTACCGAGAAAAAACAAAAACAACAAATTAAACAAAGATCGGTTGCTATCTTACAGACGCCCTAAACAAAACGCAGAACGCAGAAAAATTCACATCCACTTTGGGGCCACCTTCGCCTTCGCCTTCGACACTGGCATGTGTCGCGTCTCGTGTCTCGTCGAGAAGAAAACTCTTGGCCAACTAAACGAAACTAACTTGGCCAAATCGCATCTCATATATGTATGTATCTAAGCTGTATTGCATCTGGAATGCATTTTCGTGTGGCAGAACGTGTCTACGAGTAAATTGACGGACGACGACCCAAAACCCGAACCGAACCCAAAACCGAACCAAACACACATCGAGCCGAGTTGAGCAGACAAACAAGTTTATTGAACTTGTTGGCCAAGTCGGTAGTTGTCAGTGAGAGGCTCGGAAACACTCGAAACAATTTCCCCATAAATATAAAAAAGGGTTTACAACACTTACACCGATTTCCTACTTGATTTTATAATTATTTGTTCAAGATCCCGTACATTCTTAGGTACATATATCGATAATCTACATCTAACCCTTATGATACAATTGAGAAAAATATTGCGTTCAATATCGTATCAAAAACATAGTAAACTTTAATGCATCGAAATTGTAAATATCGAAAAATATCGTATTTACCATTAAAATTTCAATATTATCGAAAAATATACAAAATGTTGTATAATGTTGTAAAATGTTGTATAATTTTGAGATATTATCGATAATGGCATTTAATTTATTTGCCTGCTTTACCGTTTATATTATTGAGAATATCGATTAATCGCACATTAATCGCCACGTTAAAATATCGATATAGTAACTCGATATATCCATGTTTAGTGACTTCTATTTTAATACAAACATATTTCGTTTTGCTTCTCCCGTCAGTTAGTTGAATTGGAAAAAAAAACCATTACAAATCTTGAAAGAAATTATTAACAATGACTTTAGTTGGATTTTTGATTCTTCTCACCCTCCTGCCCATCAAAATATACGGTTTCGGCGATAAAGGCAACTGTGACTATCTGTATAATAGGACTTTGAAATTGGTCTGCCATAGCGTGGTGCCAGAGGATGTTTATAAGCTATATCACGATCTGCGGGCGCCAACGAATACGCCCTATAGCGTATGGCAGACCGAGGTCTCCGATAACTCCGAGGATATGATGGTCTTGGTATCCTTCTTCGACAATTATCTGCACAACTTCAATACGATGCAAGTTGAAAACAAAACCAGACAGACCAGTGAGCACAGCTTCACGATGCGTTCGCCAACAAGGATAAGACTGGTTACCATCAGGCCATCTCTGCTCTACTGTTTCGCCGTCAGTCTGCGGTATCCGATGGAGTTGCGTAGCTTTTGTCTTGGCGTTGGCCGGAGTTCGGATGTTGCCGCTAAACCAATTCTGCACTATGCCATGGACGACATTAAGGTGCGAAAGAAGCCGTCTTCAAGCGCAAGTAAATTCAATCAAATCCGAACGTTCCTGATCATCTTTGTCTCAATACTGTTAGTCCTTGTCATTTTGTGATGATGTAAAGGCCAAAAACGAAGTCATTGTTAAACCAAAATTACCAATTGAAGTTATTACCAATATTAAGTTATTAATTTGCCTTGTTTTTATTTGTAATAAGTGAGTCGAAAGGGTATTTACTGAAGACAACAATGAAAGTGTAAGATGCGTAGCGCGTATACTCGTACATGTGAATATCAGCTAGTGACGAAGTTCGAAATCTAAGAATATAATGCTCTTGCACTCTTGCAAGTTTGCAGAGGCGTTACGCATCTTATTCTTTATATTATCTTTGGTATTATTTTGGGGTAGAATGAGGGACTCAACTTAAGTCTTCGCCTGTTGGATTTCAGTGTTATTCTAAAGCATATTTACATTTACTATAAAGAAATGTTTCTAATATACGCTATTTTCTGGATACAATTTTGAATTAATTTAAATTTTTTGTTATAAACGAAACTTTTCTTCGAGTGGAGCACAATGCTTATGAGATATAGTGGAAAACCCAAGCTTAGCAACGAACGCTTCAAAGTCGAATTCGATTCCAGAGAGTCGTCCGGTGGCCGGGGGCTTGGTCCGGAGCGGAAATCGGGGAAATTTTGTACGCTAAGGGAGCTGAGGAGCCAGCCCTGCTCGTTCAGGGCTAAATCGGCGATTACGGGAAGTCCCAGACCTCGGAACCCGCCCACCGATCCAACCGATCGAATCAAACCAATCGATCGAATCGATCCATTGTGCAACTCTACGTTTGCCAAGGCTCAACGCCGACAACTGCTTTGTAATCGATAATCGTCGCCGTTTTTCTTTGTTCCAATTACCTCCAGCGAGGGCCAACCGAAGAGTATCAGAAATCCAAATGCAAATTCGTATCAAAGTCACCAGCAGCAGCGAATCGAAGCGAAGGAAAGAGCTTCCAGTTGGCGCGAAAAGTGCTGGCTAATTGTTTGGTAAATACGATTTATTCGGTTGGTTCGCTAGCCAGTAATGGTAATGGTAATATTAATGGTTATGGTAATGGTTATGCACTATCACTGGCCAACAAAACTATGGCTTTCAATTGCAATAATATTGCACTCCCTTGAATTGTAGCGAAATAAACACTGAACTAATTAATTATTTGTATTTAAAAAAAGCCAGACCGAATCACATGCCAAAGTAAGCCGCTGGGCCATGACATGAACAAGGCACCGATAAGGTTGGTAAAAACAGCAACAGGAAAATATTGGTAGATCATAAAATCGAATTAAGCAGCCCTCGCCCAACATCGTGATTACAATTTCGAGGAAGCTGCTGCAACTCAACTCAAGCCCCCCAATTACTGATCTTAAATAACTTAACAACTGGCCATTACTTCATTCTTAAATAACTGAATAAATTGAGTTATTTGAATTTATAAAACTTATATTTATGTTTTAGTGATTGAATTGGGGTTTTTTCTTTTTGGTAATTGTGGCAAAGCCAAGGGCTCATCATGTTGTCTGGTGTTTGTCTCACGTTGACGGACGACGAGCTTGTTGTTTACCTGTTTGCGCCGGCAAAACAAAACAAAAAACTAAAGAAATGAAAATGAAAACGTGAACGTGAACGAAAACAAAACAAACCAGAGTCAGAGGCAGAGACAGAGACCGAGGCGAAACATCACTCCGCAAATAACTCAAAACAAAAAACAATATAAACAAAGATAGTAATGCTTGGTGGGAAAACGAATCTAATTGCCGATCTTTGGATCTTTGAATTATCATCATCATTGAAAGCGAAAAGTCCCCTGATGGCACAGTGCCCCCCCAAAAAAAAAAGTAAAAAATGTAAGTAAAATTCTTCCCTTTCATTGGAATCGGCGAATCGGAATAACCAGACGGGACTGGGACTGGATGAGCATATTAATGTGGGCAGCACCTGGTATTTATAGATGACCCCGCGGAATGGTGATGGGAATTTGGTATTCGCCTGGGCGGTTTCCTAAGAATTCAGGGAATCACCTGGCTATCGTTTACCGATCGATTACTCTTACCATCGGTCCTAGCGACCGATCTCCAACGGTCTCCACCGATCTCCGCCAATCTCCATTATGTAAGCCGATTATGGCGATGATGATGATGATGATACTGGTGAAGTGCCTCACATAGAGATCAAGTTCATGATTCGACACAAAATTTTTGCTAGCAAAAATAATCCATAATTGGAAGAGGGACGGGAATCCTAAAAAACCGATTACCCAGCGATTCTGATTTTTGATTATTTTCGTAGAATTTAACTAACATTACTAACAGATAATGCCAACGCCAGGAGTTGACATTGAGAGTTATAAAAAGAAATGTATTAATATATTAAATACGAAAATATTCAAGAGAAATAAAGAGCAAGCTAGGGATAAGAGCTGATAAGAAAATACATTTAAATAATAAGCTTTTATTGTGTTTAGTTATTTAGTTTTATAGTTTTATAGTTGCATAGTTCTTTGCAAAATATTTTTGATTAAATGTTCTTGGAAGTATATTTATGTTATTTTTACTTAGAAATGTAAAAACTACCTAAATTTGTTATCATTTTATTTAATAAAAATGAAACTAAGTAAAGTTTAAAATATAAGAAATATCTCACTATGTTCCCTCGTCAAAAATACATTAAAAAAGTACGAATTTATTAAAGATTTTCAAACCACAAACCCAATACAAATCAGTTATGTTGCCAGGCATTTGCTTGAAGCTATTTCGCTTGGTTATTCCCCAAGAAATGTCTCTCTTTAAAGATATTGACAATTGGAAAATTCCCAATACCCCAATTCCCAATTCCGTTTATTTGCGTGAATAAGCCGGCTAGTGTTGGGCTCGATAATGATTGTGTTCTCGATCGTATCGCGTATCGTGCCATAATGCCTAATCAAAAGAAATCTGAGAGAGTTCCAAAAGGAAATCGACTTGCGGTGATAATAACTGGCACAGGGGCCAGGGGCTACAATTTAAATGGCATTAGATAGTGCCCAACTGCGATTTATACACACACATATCTATATATATATATATTAATAGCATATTCCGAATCTAAATCCCATTTGCTAGATGGTAGCCCATAAAGCCATCATGTTTTAGCTGTTGCCGGCATAAATCACTGGCAGAAGGGGCCACTCGATCCGATAAGCGATGCGGGTGCACCGCAGCCATCCATAGCCCCCATACACCATGTGGTCCTCCATATTCCGATGTTCGATGCCCCGGAAATCACAGGAAATAAGTGCTACTTGATTGATCGATCGATCCATTCAATCCATCCATCCATCGGATAAGTGCGCCCATAGTTGAACTCAAACTCGAACTGAAACCCAAATAGTTTCCATTTTGGGGCGACAGGAAGTCTAGATAAGCGAACGGCTAGTGGCTGGCGATTAGAATTTGGTATTAGAATAGGGCCTAATGGGCTTTTAGCAAATATTTTGGCACACTTATAACCAGTTTTTCTTTTGTTTTTGTAATGCATTTCCCGGAAAGGTCAACATTTCAAGGGTCTTGTTGGTTTTCAGAAAAAAAAATATAGAAAGTGTCTGGAAATATGGAAGATTAAAGCTAAAACAGTTTGAGGCTTTGATTTGCTAATACATTTTAGATTAAAATATATATGTAGATTTTATTTAATAAGCTAAGAACTATATAGAAATTTAAGCAGCAGAATTATAAGTGGAAAAGTCATTTCAAAGGTGTAATAAGTAAAAAATATAAAAGGTATTATAAGAATGCAAGTTTCTTTAAAAGCAAAAATAAAGCCTTAAAAACTTTAATATTAAATTTGATTTCAAATACATCTTTAATTTAACTTTTATTTAGTTTATTTCAAAGAATGTTACATATTTAATAATTCCAATCCGTTTTCTGCATCATTTTTTGACAATTACTTAACTAAACTTATATTTAAGCAAAATTCAAAGAAACTTGAAGTCTTTTTATACAACTCCCTGTTATTTGTGGCCTGCTTATGTTAATTCCCTAAGTTCCCCATATTTTTGTATATAATATAAATATGATATGATATAAACTCACCTTCGGCCTGTGTATCCGTTATGAGGCTGCCACATAATACCACGAATAGGCCCAATAAGAGGGCGCCAGTTCTACACATTATGCGATTTTCTAGTGCAACTTGAAATCAACCAAAAAAACAATCGGCAAGGGAACGAACGGCAAATAACAAAAAAAAAAATAAACAACTTCAGATAATACACGTGCTTTCCGTTAAGGGGGAAGGAGAACACACTCAAAGTCGCAGCTGCCTTGTAATTTTTATTTCTCCTCTCCTTTTGTTAATAATTTACTGGCTTTTTTTTATATTTCCTGATAGATCTTTAAGGGCTAAAATTCGGACACACGCGGCGTATGCGCAATGCAATTTTTCGAAGTCGTTTTTGTATCGGTTTGGCGGTATTTTTTTGTATTTTTAGCTTGTTTTGTGTTTGGCGGTTTTTTTTGGGGGGTTTTTCGAGTTAACGGACTTTCGAAGATTCGAATTTTTCGATTTACCGAATTATCGAGTTTCGGACTTCCGTTCTCGTTTCGTTTTTGACGCCAGCAACCCGCTTGGCTAGAATTGTATCGCACAACTAATTAAGTGCGACCAACTCGCGCCCGTCTTAATAATAATAAAAAGGCAGGGACGCCGACGTCGACGTTGGCAGCGGCAGCGGCAGCGACGCCAGCCGAGGCAGCAACAGCGACTGAGGGCCCGGGGCAGCAACGTTTTTCGTATTGACGGTTTTATAAAGATATCTCCCTTAGTAAGTCTCTAGTCAGTCACTCTTTCACGTCGTTTGTCGTTTTTATGGCGCGTGGTTTTTTTTTTTATATTCTTCTCCTGATCTTAATCTTATTCTTCCTCGCCCCCCGCTCTCTATTTTCCTTACCTCCCACTTCCTTTGTGTGTGGCGTCGAAAGGAAAAACGGAAGGGAGTCCCCCGAAACATCTTGAGTGCAATTCATTGAGAATAAATTGTGATAACCTGGGGATTGCCCCCCAGACGGTGAATACCCTGTACTTATGCTGGCTAAGATTTATTAGCCAAGTGGAATTGTTAGTTAAGGCGGTAAACTAACGAAAGGATTGCGATTTAAGTAAAAATAATCGAAACTTGGGAATTATAAGACATAAAAATGACCGTGCAACATCATTAAAAGTTGTTCAACATTGTTGCTGGCAACATTTGTCAGGCGTAGACGAAAGGATTGGGATTTAAGTAGAAATAATAGAAACTTGGGAATTATAAGACGTAAAAATGACCGTGCAACATCATTAAAAGTTGTTCAACATTGTTGCTGGCTACATTTGTCAGGCGTAGACGAAAGGATTGCTATTTAAGTAAAAATAATCGAAACTTGGGAATTATAAGACGTAAAAGTTACCGTGCAACATCATTAAGTGTTGTTGCTAGCCACAGTTGCCAGGCATAGATTTAACCACCAACTAAGAGCAATTAAATGAAAGTTAAGCCAATATATTATTGATATTTCAGCTAGCAGGTATTCAGTCGTCGGAACGATTATGCTCTGGTCTCATACATAAAGCTGTAAGTATTCGGCTGAGTGTGGCGGCGTTGGAGTCATTAATATACCAGTTACCGTTCTGATAAGAGCGGCGAAATAACAATTGCCCCGACATTTTATCAATCTATTGCCAGTAGTCACTAACCGAGCTGATCACACACAAATACACACGACCAGGATCGCCGCACAAATACAGTGCGGTACGTAACATTAAGGGCAGCCAAAAGCTAAAAATAAAAACTCACAAAATAATACTACTTACAAAGTAGCATTTACGAGTAAATAAATCATTTGTAAGGGTAAGCCTTGAAAACAAATAATAATAAATCAATTAATATGTATTTAAATAGATAAACTGTACCTGGTTTTTGTGCCAGTTTAAGTTTAATTGGTACATGATAGTTTCCTTTTCTTTTTTTTTGTTTTAAATAGTTACTTAAACTTAAATCATTTAAAAACAAGAGCAAATAAAATGAAATCTGTGGCTTGACGAAGCGTGCGCTTGCCTCACCAATTAATGGCAGATAAATGCTCGAATTTATGACGATTTAACGAGGCCCAACTCGGTAAGAGCAATTACAAATGTTAAGCAGGGGATTCCGATGGCTGAAATTTGTTTATCGACACGAGAGCATAGCTTCACCGATATTTTTATATACATACATATATAATAAATATATGTATAGAGATTTGTCATGTCACTGCCCACTCTTCATTATCTAAATTGGTGTTATCCTGAGTGCGGATGCCCTGATATAATGTTGGAATCAGAGAGGAAAGTTCCCACACTTATCGTGTCCTCAACAGTGAGTTTATGTCGGGATAACAGAGTATTTAAATGATAGAAAGTTAGGCCAACAAAGGATATGAGTGAATAAATGAGAGAATTATTCAACGTAAGCGTTAGTGTACTAAAAACAAATATAAATAAACAACAAAACAAATAATATTATAGTTGTAAATACAAATAAGACAGCTAAATAATCCTCCAGCTTTTTCTTTAACTTATTTCCCCAATTTTACATTGATTTGTACTTTTAAACAAACAAATAATTACAAAGAGATAAAGAAATATTCATTTTCCTTCTATTTCCTCAAATTTCTAGCTAAAATATTACGTATACGTAGAGCGAACGTATGAACAGTGTAAGTATAGAACCCATCTCCGCCCTGCTTTGTTTTTAATTAGAGGTTAATGACTCAAACAAATATATATAATATATAATGTAATGAACGGCAATGAATAAATCAATTGCGAGCACATGTATGAATTAATTGTTCCCGCCACATTACGTATACGCCGGGTGCGAAGTAATAAAAAATTTAAGATCCCAAAACTGTTACAAATCCCCCCATCGATTTGATATATTAGTTTTTCATTCATTAGATCACTTAGTAGGGAAGTACATACGTGCGGGTGCTTTTCGCCAATGACGTCGTTATTATTTCAACCACAAAGGATTGTAAATAATAATTAAAAAATCATATCATATATATAGGGAGGTAGAGAAAGGTATTTTCGTGACACTATCGTTGAAGATTAACGGCCACTCAAATCAGCACGCTTCTGAGTTTGATTTCAATTCCGATTTCGATTTCGATTTCGAGCCCCCTTTCCGGGCCAGTTTGCGTTTTTCTTTCTTTTTTTTTTTCGGGGGTTTCGCTGGTGTGGTCATGACGTTGATAGCACAACGACGTCACGGGCGAACAGGGCAAACAATGGCGTAGCCCAGCTGTCCCAGAGATATGCATATATAGGGGGTATATCAGTATATCAGTACATGGGTATATCAATAACCCGGCGATAAGTCAGCGCGCCAGGCAGCTGCTGGCCTCCATTGCACCTGACTTTTGATTTCTGTTTTACCGATTTCGACAATTTAATGCTGACAGACAGTTTGATTTTGTTCGATTTGATGCGACTTAATTCGGGTATTATGTACAGGGCGCCGTTCAGGGAATTTCTGTTTAATTTCAGGGTTATTTGTCATTAATTTGTATATATAAACTTGATTTTAATAATAATAAATGCTGTGAAAATGATACAAACATTGTATTTGATTTAGTTTACGTATATTTTCATGATATTTGGGTTTATTTCACTTTTAAATTAATTCTAATAAAATCTGTTTATAAAAATGGAGTTGTAGGAGTTTAAGATTAACTCAAGGTTAAATATTACAGTTAAGTTAAGGCAGCTTTTCATTTTCTTGATTTTACTTAAACATATATCTAATTTATAGCTTATTCTATTTGGACACTGGTGATTTTTCACTTTATAAATAAAGCCTCTGGCATTTAGTTACGCCAATTAAGCTATCAGTCAAGTTTACTTAACTTAACGATGGGTTATATTGTTATTTGTTTCGTTTTGATTGAAAAATAAACTTAGAAAAAGCCACAATGACAGCTTGACTTTACAGTAATTGTAATTTAAGTTAAGGTAAGCCCCATTTTTTAATTTACTCTCAATGTTTTACGACTCAAAGATAATTTATTATCATTTTGTAAATATTTATTAGTCTCTACTTTTTGTGTTTAATTAAAATTTAATTTACTTAACCCCAAAAAAAAAGAGAAAAGCTCATGGCAATCGTACGGTTTGCAGATAAAGGCCATAAAATGGTGGGTGTTGTGCGAAATTAATCGATTTTCGGCAGGCCACTCAATTTAATATTGCCGGCCATATACACCGTAATTAATATAGGGGGTAATCTAGCCCAAAAGCAACGATTAAGACGATTTTAAAAGCAATCACCGATTACGAACTGGCATTAATAAATTATGGGAAAAACTGAGTTACACTGGTCAGTGCCTTGGCTACTATATAATATATAATATATTACTTTGGATGACATCAGCCAATCTGGTGCGATTTCGATGTATATTTCACTTTTCCTTTCCCCAAAAATAATTGTGTGGCGTACGAGAAGCAAAATAAATACCTAAAGCACTTGCGCCCGATTATCAATCCAGTGCCGGACATCGTAAGTGAGAGTTTGATCAAGATTAGCGACCACTCCAGTTCCAGTGGCGACTTAGTCTCGAGCACCCAACCATATTCCCCGTTCCGAACCCGATCCCAATCCCGGATAGCTGGACATTAAGTCCCCGGGAAGCCAATCTAATCGCCGAAAAATGAAAATGTCCGGTTAAGCTTTGGACGTACGTACGACCATTTTGATAGGGCCAAAGATCGCACACATCTATCACTTGGGATCGGCGAAAGTGTTTTCTTACAACCTATATAAAATAATATAAATCCATGGGAAATATTATGAATTTTTATGGGTATTTATAGGAATCATACTTAGGGATAGAATCACTTGGGAATTATGGGGTTAACTTATAAAATTGATCATACATTTATTATTGGAAAAAGTGTTTTAAAGGCTATATACCCTTATACCCTATAACCCATTCAACATTTTATGTCTCTCCATTAGCATTCATTTGTTGTATATTTTTTAGGCCTTCAACTTATTTAAGGCTAGAACCAGTTGGGAATTCTAGAGTTCAACTCGAATTTAATGTATTTTTTATTGATCTCTTTTTGTTTACTAATTTGTTAATTAATTAATTAATTTTGTTTGTAATTAAAAAGTTTACGTAAACTATAGTGATTTCTTTTAAACGAAAAAATAAACAGAGAAAAAAACAATGTTTGCTTAAATATTTTAAAGAAATTAATATATAATCATTTCCTAAAGAGGTTCCTAAAGAGGTGAAGGCGAGTGTATACAAATTTTTCATAGAGTTCTCCTTCAAAAACACGTGTTTTCTTTGCCAAATATAAAGATTTACTTCTAAAATTGAATGTTTTCAAGATAAACAATAAAACCCTTTATGAATAATAATAATAATATATAATAATAATATATAATAAAAATAATATATAATAATAATAATAACCTTAATGAATAAAAATCCATTTAAATACCGAAGTTTGTGGGATTCCTACCACAAAGAAATTGAATTCCAGGCGTTGGCTCCTCTATCTCGATCTCCTTTATAAATATCACCCGAGGTATTCGGACACAAGTGGCCGCAGAAATTAAAAAAATAAAAAAAAAAAAAAGTGGAGAACCTTATCACTAATATAAATTATATATGGGGCCCCAAATGCAGAGGTAAATTACCAATGACAGCCTGAAATTGAAGTATCTCTACCACCGCTTGATGTCATAACATGGCTAATTGACGTCACCATCTAACGATTGCCGCTGGCCCGATGATCAGTGCGAATAGATATAGATATACTTAGGCAACTGCTGCTTCTTACAGCCAAATTAATTAGCTTCTTGGCTTTCTTTCTTTCTTTCTTCATCGATCACGATCAACCAAAAGTTCGTTCGGCTTAAAGATCAGATGGTAGCAAAGGTCATGCGATCTCGATAAGGTCTCAAATAAGCTGAGTTCTTAAGTTTTTACAACTCGAATATGGCCTTGAAATCATATCTCCTGGAGAGCTAGACATACTTATTAATAGATAGTTTCGGTAGTCTGTAAATAATTGTATTTTAACCATAATATGAGGGCCTCGAATCTTGATCAATGATATTATGTTGATGGTTCATAAATTAAGAATATTCGCAGTTCAAGCGTTAGGTAATAAATACAATATTTTATCAAGATTTTCAATAGATATAGCTTTGAAAATTTTCCATTTGCAATGACTCAACAAGTTGTGTTTTTTAGAGGCCGAGAACATTTCCGTCACTTATTTTCCAATTAAAAACAAAAGTTAAAGCTGTAAATTTAAGGTATTTAATAATTAATTAGTCTCTAAACGAATGAAATTCGCACTGGCTGCATTATTTGTGGCAACCCCTTCGGTAATAAATTAATCATTTTATCAAGACTAGCCAAAGCCTCTGATCGCAGGATCTAATTCTTATTCTTTCAACAAAAACTTTTCCATTTGCGATGATTAAATTTCTGGTTATAAACTAAAATTTTATTCGTACTTGTTGCTATTTTTTGTACTTGAGTGTAAAATGTATAGTTAGATAGTCCCGAATAAGATTAGATTTCTCAGATCCTCTTAAAGTACTGCTCGTAGCCCGCAGATTCGATATCGCAGTTGTGGGTCTTGCGAAGTAGCATCTCCAAAGATATGGCGACGGCCAGGAAGAGCACATAGGAGACCAGGCATAGCCAGCCAACGAGCTTGCCCAGGACAAAGTGACTGCACAGAAGGCCGAAGAACAGGACAGCGGCGGTCAGCACCAGCATGGCGGTTGTAATATTAAGGGTCGACGAGTCGATATGGACGTTGCTCCTAATCAGTGACTGCAGCAGCCAGGGCACTCCCAAACACACCATGATGTCGAATGTATTTGAGCCGACGGCATTGGAAATGGCCATGGTGCCTCGCCCTATACATATATAATATATAATAAATATAATATATATTAAATTAAATAATACATCGATTAGACTCACCCTTTTTGGCAACGACGTAGGAGGAGACCACCTCGGGTACACTGGTGCCGGAGGCCAGAATGGTGAGGCCCATAATAGAGTCCGGAATGTTTAGATTGTAGCCAACGACGGTAAGGAACCAGGTAACAAAATATGAGATCGAGCTTATCCAAATCACGGATATTATCAGCGTTAGTCCATAAACTGTCCGGGCACTGGGAATGGTGATGGCAAGGATCAGCTCGGCCGGATACTTGAACACCCACCAGGCCCAGGCGCAAAAGTTGGAGCCCTTTGGCACACCGCACACGTGTGATCGGAAGGTCATCAATGGTTCCTCATTTTCCGGAGACATCGGATCTTGCATTTGCACTACTTCAAAGTTCTCTACGGATGATATATATATCTGATAATATAATGTGTATCTTACGAGGAAAGATCTCATAAATCAACAATATTCAATTTTCTAAATTATTCCTAATCGTACAAATATCGATTTATTATCGAATCGAAGCAAATTGAAGAAGTTGCAACATATACAAAAAAAAATTGAATATTTGCAGAAAACACTTTTCTTACTGAAACACCTCCTCTTAATGTATTTATCGAGGAACAGTTGGGTGAAGTAGATACTGTACATGATGACCATGATTAAAGCTTCGTACCACACGATCACCGAGTCCCACATGGCACTAGCTAGCGCCACTATGGCCACGACGTACCACGACAAGTCCCGCGTAAGTGGCCACCACTCAACGTTCGTCTGCCAACGAAATGTTAATAAGGAAAACGTTAAAGAAAGCAATTATGTATATAATATATATATATAATAGAAATGTACCGGACGTAGTAAAATGCCGCAAACGGCGGCGATCACCAGAATATTGAAGACCGAGGATCCAACGATGGTGCCGACCCCGATGTCACCTTCCGTAATGAAAGTGCCCACAAAGTTAATGAAGAGTTCCGGCGCCGAGGTGGCACTAGCCAGAAAAGTGGCTGCGGCCACATCAAAAGAAAGTTTGAAACCTGTCCAAAAAGATTTTCGTAAAGGATTTATTGGTGAATATTGTTGAGTTTTGTTTTGGTGTAAATGCAACAATACTCACCAACCAATACCAATGATATTATTTATAACCATTTGTTAATGGTAAAAAAACAAATACCAGGGATAGGAACTTATAATTGAAATAAACAAAGTTCGTAAGCCTGTGTTGGTGAACATTGTTGAATTGTTAAAACTCTTTAGTGGTGTAATTGAGAATATTTATCTAGGGAATTATCTTACTATAACACAACCGCTCCATGGCCGGCAATAGATAATCATCACATACAATAGCCATGATGACAAAAATATATAGACTTAGAAACAAGCATATCAGCGTCGCCCACCAGCTCTTCCTTCGTAGAAAGTTAGGGAATTCCAAAATGACCGGTAAAGTACAGTTGAGTTGGGAAATATCAGAAAAGTACGCTGCAAACGAAATAAAAATGACTAGAGGGCTGTGCTCTAAAATTGTTAAAATTAAGCCACGGAACAAACTGCAAGGTAAATAATCCATAAAATAAACAAAATTCTTCTTCCACTTCCGCTGCAATCTTAAGACCGTGAAGAAACGACTTACCTTCTGCGCTCCTTACATACGAGTCCTCGCCAAAAAGCATGACATATGAGATTTTAAAATAAACAGGAAAAGCAACCGAAACGAATTGAAACAGAGACTCAGATTGAATTAATATTCATCGGTTACATGATTGAACATTTTTACAGACTTTTGAAAAATAAATCCAATGTAACTTGATTCTAGTTTATATATTCTTACCAAGAAAGGGTCTGTTTAATAAAAGTCTTTAAGGCCATTTGTTGTTCTTTGTTAAATCTCATATATTAATCATAAAATACATTATTGAATTTGTTTGGTTTGGTTTTGATTTGGTTTTTGGTTTTTCTCCCATCCGCTCCATTTTATTCTCCGTTTATCTTTTCATTACTCCACATCAACTATTTGCATTTGTCTTTTGGTTTTCGTTGCGTAGCAACCGAAGGTCGTGAAAGAGTCTACTTTAATAATAATAATAATAATAAAAAAAAAGTATTATTACAATAACAGCATAACGTATAACGTAACTCAACTATCAAGGTAGATAGAATAGAACAGAAAATACATATTAATTAATTAAACGACTGCACTCGGGCTTGGAACCAGCTTTTTGTTTCTGTTTTTTTTTTTTGTGTTGCTTTTTGTATTTTTTTTTTGTTGTTGTTTGTTCACTGGCGGCCTCCCTTTGCGCCATTTATCCATCCTACATCGTACATCGTACATCGTACATCCATCATACGTCATGCTTCGTCCTTCCATCCTTGCCGGCCGTCTCTCCCCTACCTCCCAGGATCAGAATCCCATCTCCCATCTCCCAGTTCATGATCGACCGCAGGTGGGCAGATTGACCCGGAAGAACACATTGAGTTCGATGAGGGAGGCGAATACCATGAAGACCAGGTACATCACCAGACAGGCGGTGCCCACCTTCTTGTCCAGCTTGAATTTGTTCGTGGAGAAGGTCAGGTAGAGCAGAAACAGTGTGGACAGCAGGGTGATCGCCGAATACTCCAGTCCGGCCGAGTTGATGGCCACATAATTCTGGCCCGGCTGTATGGGGAAGAAGACCGCCTTGATCAGCCAGGGAACGCCCAGGCACAGCAGAATGTCGAAGGTGTTTGATCCAATCGAATTGCAGATACCCATCGATCCGTGACCTGTCATTAAAAAAGAAAGAAACCTTAGTCGCTCCATTCTCTGTAATCTCTCTCAGGTCATGGGTATATCACTCACCGCGCTTGGCCACAATCACACTGGAAACAGCCTCGGGAACACTAGTTCCAGCCGCCAGGAATGTAATACCCATCACGGAGTCGGGTATCTTCAGTGTGTCACCTGGTGAAGAGGGACGATATCGGTTTAAAAATATATTTTAGTTTGGGATTCATTCGGAATTTCTAGCTTCTAAGCATCATTGTTGAAAATTGTTGAATTTTGTTGGTGTAAATTGTTATAATCATGGTGACTTTATAAATTGCCATCATATTGGAAATAGTTGGTGTAATTTCTTATAAAAAGTAATCCAAATGATTCATAATTTTTAGTTTATCAAAGATAGAAACCTAAAAGTAATATTATAAGTTTGTGTGAGAAGCTATGTTGGTGAAAATAATCAACATTGTTTAGCTGTCTAGGGTTTTTAATTTAATACCTCAATTTCAATATAAGTTATAGAAAAATTGAACTTGAATTTCTGTATATTTTCGATAAAAATAAACCAAGAAAGACATTGGTGAAAACGTTGGTGAAAGCAACCAGGATAACTTCATAATATCTCACCAATTATGGTTATCATCCACGCGACCACATAGGATAACGATCCGATCCAGACGATGCACATGATGAAGGTCAGTGGAAAGATCTTGTTGTTCTTGGCCTTCTTGCAGTCGGGAATGGCGATGCGGAAGAGCAGGTGAATCGGCCAGATAATGAGCCAGGTGAATTGGGCAAAGCAGCTCTTGTCCTTGGGATAGGTGAGCAGGGAGTAGCCCTCCTCTTCACGATCCTCGGCAGCACCACCTCCCGCCGGTTGGGCCTCAGCCTCAGCTCCATCTAGTGGTGCCATCTGGGCAATGATGGCTCCACCTCCTCCTCCTCCTCCTCCTCCACCGCCGCCGCCAGCTTCACCACCGTCGGCACTTGGCGCGCGTGTAGTTGTGGTTGTCATTGTGGTAGTCGTTGTTGTGATGGTGCTTATCGAGGTGGTAGTGGTGCCGCCGGTGGTGCCAGCAGCCTTGGCCTGATCATTGTTGAGTCCTCCGTTCAGCTGAATGCTGGCCATGTTCTGGCAAATGCGATTCTCCACGAGCTCTGTGTACATGAATATTATTTTGTTTTATACAAGTAACACTAAGTATAAACCCTATTTATTTATTATTTATATATTTTTGGCAATCGATTGTGAGGGGTGTTGTTGTGTGTGTGGGGTGGGTTTAGGATGGTGTGTGTGTGTTGTGTGTGGCTCGTGTACCTGGTTCCTTTTCATTGCTGTTCTTTGTGTGTATGCTGCAGTTGGAGGACCGGCTGCGCGAACGCGCCTGCTTCACGCCACCTGTGTATTATTGTGAGAGTATTTTTTGTTGTATTTTGTTGTTGTATCTGTAGGGATTTGTTTTTACAACGATTTCTAATATATAATCTTACCTTTAGCGCACTTCTGGAACGATTTGTCGAAATACATAACCGCCAGATAGACAAAGTACAGGGAGACCAGAATCAAGGCCTCGTACCACTCGACACGTTCGTCATGCATCACACAGATAAGGATGGCGACCGTGATACCGTAGGCGATGCTGTCCCGCGTCAGTGGCCACCAATCCAGTGGTATAGTCTATATAGATTTATATTAATTTTAAAGAAGATTTCATTATGTTTTCCGGGGATACACTTGCCATGCCAGCTCCGATGCCGCAGCAGGCGGCCACCGCTAGGATATTAAAGACCGCCGATCCTACAATGGTGCCGACACCGATATCGCCCTCCGTGATGAAGGTGCCTATCGCGTTGACAAACAGCTCCGGGGCGGAGGTGGCCGCGGCCATGAACGTGGCCCCCGCCACATCGTTGGACATGTTGAGTGCTGGACGTAGGACGTGGGAATTTATCGCAAAAAAAAAACAAATAGAACTAGGACTAGAACTAAGACTTACCTGCACATATTTTCTCAACTGCTGGCACAAAGTACTCATCACACACTACGGCTAAGGCTACGAATAAATATAAACTGGCTATAACATGAAGTACAACAGCACCGGACTGTCTTTGCGCCTCCGAGAACAGGTCTCTGGGGAAGTCATCGATGGCGGGCTGTGTGCAATTTATATCTGCAAGATATATGTCGTTTACTGATCATTGTAATTTCATTTATTAATTTTTAGTTATTATGTAATATAAATAATATAAAGTTAGTAATTTTTGTTGCCTACTTTATTGGATTTTTTAAATTAGCAAACTTGGAGCACATTTTAAGCACTAAATTGTTTTATAATTTGGGAATTTATCAAGGAAATATAGTTCCCTATATAAGCTTGTCTTATTTCTTTATTTTTCTTTAAATCTTTAAATTTCTAAGATGACCCCACTTGTGTTTCGTGTTCAATTATGTCTTCATAACCGATTGCATCAATTGATTCCAACAATTATCTTTTAGCCATCAATTGCAGCAAATTATTTCCAAAAAAAGAGTTCAACCGCAATCCTCCCATCAATTATCTTTATTTTGATGGATTGAGCCATCAATTTTGATGTCATTAAATATCTGACAATTCACTGGTTTCCAATGAATAAATTGGTTTTAATTTAATTTACTTTAGCAGCGAATTGAGAAGGTGTTAGGGTCCTTAATTTTTAGTAAGGGTTTTAATTGGAATGTATTTGGTGGCTTAAAGGAGTTGATAATCCGAATATATTGTTTTATATTACATTTCTAATTAAAATATCTAATAATCCTATGAAAAATTAGTTTCAAACTTTAATATGTTATTTAATTGTTGTTTTTCTTTCACTGAAACTATTTAAGTCACAGTTTTGAAGCTCTTTTATAATGTATTTTTTTCATGACATTTTGTATTTATTATCTATTAATTTCATTAGTAAAATCACTTATTTGTCGCACATTTCATACTGTTGCTGCTGCTGGTACAGCTTTTGCTGCTGCAGATCACCTAATAATTATAATAAATTACAATAAATAAAAAAAAAAAAACAAAACAAAACAAATCGATCGATTCCCGAATTGCCGAATTTTTTCTCCCGAGGAAAGCGCTTTTCTTTTTCTTTTTTTGTGGCGGAGTCAAGCGTCGGTAATGAACTGAACCAGCAGCGCTGCAAGAACGACCACAAGACTGGCGATCGGTGCCCAGAACGAGCCCAGAGCCCCCAAGTCTCTGACCGCCCCCCAAAGCCAAGGAATCGAATCGAAACTCAAAACAGAAGCCGAAATAGAAACTGCACGACATACAACCAATACAGACAGATGTGGATACACAGATACAGATACAGTTACATAGGCGGCGACCAAGACAGCGGCAGATACAGATACAGATACAGATGTGAAAACGAAGTGGACAGATGCCGCGCTTCGGCTTTTCTTACAGCAACGATCTGTCGCTGCTGCCACTTGGCGGACTCTCGATCATCGATCAAAAATGTGCTGGCGGCGTGTACCAACGACGCGCCGATCGCCAGCGGAAGCGATAAATACGCCTTTGATGTCATCAAATTGAATTGCAAAAAAAAAATATAAAAAAAAAAAAATCAACTGAAACCCGAGCCGAAATTGAAATAGAAACCGATCCCGAAACCGAAAAAAACTATGCCAATGCACTCGGGGAAATACTAGAGCAAGTTCTAGTCTTATAAAAACTCAAATAAATTGTATTTTAAAGGCAGTATAAGGTTTATCATTTACTTCGGGATAATATAGCGAAATACCTTTAAAAATATATATATTAAATAAAGAGAAATGAAATAAATAAAAATGTATATGAGTATTTTAAATTGTATTTCAAAAGAATGTAGCCTGCAGCTTGTTTTGTTTTTTTTTTTTTATTTCTTGCGGTGCAGAGCACCTGAGTCGGGACCCCGTGCCGAGAACAAGAAGCACTATCGACTTGGAGCCGCAAATTGGAACAATAAATGTTGAGCTGACCAAACACAACGGCTAAAGCCAGTCACAATAGCAGCAGCCACCCCATAATAACAATCGATTGGGCGGCATATGTTGATAGAGACATAGACCGGCACAGATACAGTTACAGCTGCAGATACAGCTACAGATACAGCTATAGATACAGCTACAGATACAGATAGAGATACAAATGCAGAGGCTGACCGTAGGTCGAGATATATTCAATAATTAGACGACAGTAATCAGTCAGGCATATGAAATGCCATTGTATGTCTGACCCAATCAAACGAATTGTGTGTTTGTCCGCCGCTTTTGTCAATCGAATCATCATCATCATCGATTAACGCAGCGGATTACCGATCGATAATTACATCGATGAGTAAAAAGGTTCTTTTATTTGATGATCATTTTGAAATAAAGGTAAGCTGTTTTATTTTTTTGTAAAGAAAAATTAAAATTATTGATTTATCTGAACTATTTTTAGACAAATAAAAAAACTATTTATCGATATTAAAATTCAAACGATATCATTAAATGTTGGCAGGCTAAAATCTATATTTATGATAGAAAAAGTAAGGTATTTTATCAAGGAAACTTGGGACAACATTTACAGATTTAACTGATACGAATTTTAATCGATTAAAATCGATATATATTATATTTAAAATATAGTAAACAATAGATGAAAACTCTCGACATAATGAACCAAATATCATGCCTTAATGCTGCCTATTTACTCGCAGAGTTGGCGGCATGGATATATGTATATATACTCGGGGATGATGAAGATGCAGATGGCAAAGATTGAGAGATATATAAAGTCGGAGTCGGCGGAGTCTGGGGTCAATTGAACCAAACGCGTTTTGTAACCGACGGCCCGCATAATGCAATAATGCTTCATAAATAATAATAAACATTTACAGCGCCCCATAGTTAACTGATGATGATATTAATGCGGGGAGGTGTGGAGTGTTCAGTGGGTAGTGGGTAGTGGGTAGTGTGGACAGGGGGCGGGGCTGTTAATGATAATCAATTTAGCTTGGATAACAATCAGCAAAACATTCAATCACTGTAAATTAAGTTAACTTTAATTGAATGAGCGATGCATAAACAGTAAAGTCATATATTGAATATACGAAGTTTTCTTCGGGCTAATTGAACTCTAAAGATATTATTATTATTAACAAAAGGAAAGAGGAACTTACATATTAAAAGTTGTTAAACGGAATCTTTATCTTTATAGAGAAAATATATATTGTCTTGGGTCATGATTCATATGATCTCGGAAATTCCCTCCAGAGATTTCGTTTTTAAAAAGAATAATGCATACCTATTATTTCCATGAAATGTGCTTAGCTGATGATGATCAGGCAAATTGTTTAATTGCTATGCTAAAGTCTCAAGACTTTGCCAATTTTCGGCCAGTCACAGAAAGTAAAGTCCCTTCCCCCTTTTGCGATTTGCGCAATGTGAAAAACCCAGAGTTTTCCTAGAAAGACGGCGGCAGCTGGAAAAACTTAACAGAACGCTGTTAAGTAGCATGCGACTGCATATTACGTATCCGCCTTGTTGTCTCGTTGTCACAATTGTCTTATAGTCCAACTTGGAGCACATCGCCACGCCGCCCACACAAATATAATCATATATATATAGGAATATATATATATATATATATAAATATATATATATAAAGAGCTATTCGGTACCCCGTATGTAAGTTCATTTCGGTTTTCTCCGTACATATAAAGTAAGGAAAATCAGTGCGACAATGCGTTTTAATATGACTTTTGTGATCCGTTTAAAGAAACATTCGGAACGAACAGAGCTCAAGCCCAGCTCAGCTCAGCAGATCGGATCAGATCAGTGTGTGTGTGTGTGTGTGTGCGAGTGTGTGTGTATATATATCCCATTTTTAGTTAGTTAGTCTTACTTGGGGATGTCTCTGTATCTTCTGGATACGGGTTCACCCGCACCTGCACCCAAGCCAACTAATAAATTTCTGTCCGAAAAAAAAAACACTGCACTCTAAGTGTATATATATAATTATATATGTATGTATGTATGTATATATGTTAAAAAGGAAAAAAGGTCAAAGATTTAATTTGTTTATTTTCGTTTCATTTGGCTTAATTATTTTTTGTTTTGACAGCTCGACCGCTCTGTGCTCTCGGCATTTTGTTTTTGACTTTACGCTCCATTGGTGGCTCACAAAGAGGTATTCGATTACGATTCATTACGCCCATTTCGCCCCATTCGATTACACACATTCGCATTTGGAAATAACCCCAAAAAAAAAAAGAATAATAAAATAAAGGTTCTACCTCTGTGCCTATTTATTGGTATTTTCTTCTAGCAAATTCTTCTAAATAGTAGCTAGTACAGGTACTTACTTATTTTATATATTTCTTCTAGAAATGGAACAAGAATTATTTGAATTAAAAACTTACTTTCAAATTTATAGGAGCTATTTTCCCTTGCAAAAACTAAGGAAATTATATATGAAATCAATAAAAAGGCCTTCAAGCAAAGCAGGCAGGATAGTTTCTCTAAAAAATCAAAGTACGATTTAATCTGGAGCCTAGTAAATATTTAATTTATTATATCATCATTTAATACCTGCTGAGTTTCTCATAATTTTGAATTCCCGCTGAATTTAAATATATCTAAACATTGCGCATACGCCGCGTTGAACCTTAAAAGATTGCTATCTTAAAAATACACACAAAAAATATTAAGCAATTTTTTTTAAGACAAAAAAAAAAGAGAAATAGAAAAACGAAAAACGAAAAACTAGCAGCAAGCAGGGCACTGTGCATAGTAAATGTCATTAAGATTCACTTAATGAGCCAATTTAGACAATTGATCCATATGCCTTAGTTTACGCGCACACACACACACACAGCGCACACCACACACACTCGCGGGGGCATAAAGAGATCTGTACATATATATATATATAGAGAGAGATGTCTGTACAAATATGTGTAGATGTGTGAAAGCGTGCAGAAAAAAAGTCACCAAGAACAACACTAATAATATAGCCTTTAACTATGTATGACGTCACACACACACACACACACTGCACACAGTCATAGCAGCATCAGCACACACACACACACACACTTAATTGCAATGCATTAAAATTATTCCATTATTCATTTCGGTGGCTTAATTGATTTATTAAATTTGTTTCTTCTGGCGCCGCCACACAAAACATTCAAAAAAGAACAGAAAAAAAATACAAGAGCAAATTATAATAATAGTGTGCATATAATTCTTATATATTTTGTTGGTTGTTAATTTAATTTTTTCTTTTTTTTTTTTTGTTTAAGAAGACACTTTGTGGGCTTATCTGCGGATTTCGTTATAGTTTTTTTTTGCCACGGCGCTGCTCTTTGTAGTTTATTAATTAGTGGTGGAGGGAGGACACACTTGTGGGGACTGTTGATGGGTAATTAGCTCGAGCTTATCTCGATCTTAGCTTACGGGGCTGTGGGGGCTTATAGTTTAGTTTAGTTTAGTTTAGTTTTTTTTTTTTTTGCTAGTTTTCAGTTAATTTTAGTTAGTTATGTACCCGTAGTGCTGCTAAGACCCCAATAGTCTTCCATTGCTGCACGGTGTTCGGTGTTGTAGTGGTGATGGACACTCGTAAACTGCGATGCGCCGTTGTATGAAGCGCAATCTCAAATCTCAAATTCCCCACTTCAATGGTGTTGATTTTCTCTTTTCTTCCTCTTCGCCTTGTGCCTTTTCTTTTCGCGTTTCTCCAGCTTCCCTTTTCTTTTCGTATCGTTTCTTTACTTTTCTTTTCGTTTCTTTTCTTTCCTTTCCTTTCCTTTCCTTTCCTCTCCTTTTCTTTTCTTTTGCTTCGCTGTGTATGCCTGGCGGTAGTGTTCTTTCTTTCGGCTGCCTCTTTTCAGCTCGGCTTAACTCACACAGTTATCTCAATTTGCGCTAAAGATCCACAAAGGCACGTAATCCAAGTGGCAGGGTGGGCAGGTGGCGCAAACGTCAAACGGGAACGAGTGGGGACGGATGAGGGTTTTAGAGGGTGAGGTGAGGTGAGGAGGGGTGGCGTAGAATCTGTCGAGGAAGGCAATTGAAGCCCCCACACTCACACGCACACACGGACACGAATACGGACGGACACTGGATACTGGACACTGTTCACACCTCGGTCAGATGCTTCTGCATCATGTTCCTTTCGATAATCGGGCGTTAATCTGTTGGTTGATCAAATCGATAAACAAACAAGAGTCGATTTTTTTCGATAGCGAGCAGCGATGACCGATAAATAAGAAAATAATGACCTTGAAAGGAAAATCAAACTATTTGTACTTGCTTATTAATCTACTTTTTAATGCAGTTCTTAAATCAAGTTTATTGGCTCTTTTTAACATTATTAAATCGATATAGGGAAATCATATATGAGCCATCCCTAGCCCAGGCACCGGGCAGATAGTCAGTATCTCTGGCAGATTTTCTTTTTATTACATTAAGCTTCCCCAATTAAATATCATCAGATTTTCCATTCACTTGCCGGCAATTTAAAAAAGAAAGAATTCTACAAAAAAAAAGAAGAAACACAAAAAAAAAGATAACGAAAAAAAACGAGTAGTACAAATTGATCGCGAACAAGGCTCGATGTTCGATGCAACGAGTGCAACATGTTTGGTTTGAAATCGTCGCCCTGCTCGTTTTTCCTGGTCATCGCTGCCCCGAACTTAACCTCACAAATGAGAAAAGAAAAGAAAACCAATGAAACGGGGGGGAAATGAAACGGAGAGAGGAACAATCAAAGTTCTTTAGCTCACAACTCTCGCCAATGATGATATTTTACCAGGTGCACATGATATCGATTTTATGTTCGATCTTTATTATTGGACTAGATATTTTCCACCTGTAAATGGGGGGGTTTTCTTTTTTTTCGGAAGACACTCTCACTTGATGGCTATTGCACAATAACAAAAACACTAGGACAGAGATCCCGTTAGACCGCCGTCTTTCTTTCCGTCTCGTTCCGTTCCGGACTTTCGTTCGCGGCACTCGCGTGCTTCTACTCGCTGGCATAAATCTCGATCTTTCGTTATCGTTATCGTTTCCGTTCTCGTTCCTTGATGATGGCCGTCAAAATGGCACTTATGGCGCCTTTTCCCTTTTCCGCTCTCACCGCTCTCTCTCTCTCTCTCTCTGTCTCTCTCTCTTGCAATTTTCTCTCGTTTTTTTTCTGAGTTGATTTTTTGGATTGGATTGGATTGGATTTGGTGGCTTGTGTTGTTGTGTGTATATTGTCTTGATGCCGCCGACGTTGACGTTAAACTGATTCTGAATCGGTGTTTGGAGCGCTTTAGTCCAAGCCGAGCTCTCACTGTTCTTTTTTTTCAGATTTGTTTTTTTTTTTTTTTACTTTTTTATTCGCCGAGCTTGATTTGGTTCCATATCGGTGTGTGTACACACACGCTGTGTGCAACTACATATGTATTATAGTTAAACTGATTGTAGGCTAATACCAGCATCTATTCAACGGTAGATGGGCGAGTGTGTGTGGCTGGTATGTGCGTGTGTGTGTGTGTATGTTGGTTGTGGGCTGCATTGTTCGCCAGTGTTTTATTTTCGCTTTGTATGTGTGTGTGTGTGTGTGTTTGCATTTTGTGCTTTTCTTTTTATTTTCATTATTATTATTTTGCTATTTTCTTTTTTTTTTTTTCTTTGTTAATTTTATTGAAATTTTCGGGCAGCAAAGGTCAAGTCATGGTAGAGCGATCAACTAATTAGAGTTAAGCGCAGACTCGTGCCATCGCTTCGGTTCGGGGCTTGGCACCTGACCCACTCCCTACCCCATGATCTGGTTTCTACACGGTTAGAAAATCATATATTACCATCACAACACAAATAGATCCAATTGAGGCATAATTCATATCTTAAACATAGAGTTTTCCACACAATTTGTTAAAAATTATTAAGAAGGCAGTAGCATAATTTTGTTTTTGAAAGTATTATGGGTTTTAATTAGTTGTTTCTATCCCTATACCAAATTTCACTTCGATCGGCAAAGAATTATGAAAAGGAGAACATTTTTAAAGTACACGATCGAATATCGACTTTATTCAACAGCCACAAAGTAGGCAATACCTTATTATAGTCAGTAATATTTCATAATACTTATACTAAACATAATACTTACTCTTCTTAAAATGACTACAAATATATAGAAAAGAAAAAGAGTAAGTAAACTTTTACTACTTATTCCTAAGAATCCCTTGTCTGATATGTGAAATTTTAAGGAGAGATAAAGCCGATCAAAGCCGAAAGTTCATGAACAAACGTGGGGGTTATGGGGCCTTGATATATGTATATAATATTTGTTCTCGCTGTGTAACCTAATAAAACCTGTGTCTAACCAAATAAAGATTGCTCATCGCCACATCCCAGGGCTTATCTCGCAAGACTTGTCGGATATTCCCGTCACCAGGCCCCAACACGAGATGGGTTCTCCAAACAATTTACTACTCCCGGGTATATAAGTATATTTGTTTAAGCATATTCCCGGTTTACGTGACATGTGGGGCAGTAGTTGGTTCCGTCTCCGTTTGCCATCTCGGCTAGATGTATCCCAAAAAGAGAGATATGAATGGATAGTCTGAAAGGCAGTCGGCGGCCTAAGGCAAATACATATGTATATAGGTGGTGGTGATTACGGGGATTAGGGGACCGAGGGCAGGCATTATCATCTAACTAAACAGCCACTAATTGGACAAGAGCGATTTTAATTAAGCGTCCATCTATTAAAATAGACAGTAGATGAGACGATTACCAAAGCACTACTACTATGTATAGGAAGATACGGACACACTGGGACAGTGCGATTTATAATTTTAGACAACTTTAGTAGAGCTTTTAGTCAATCTATTATTTTAGGAAACTTATCAGTGGCTTAGTTTTGTTTAAGAAAAATAAATGAAAATTATTTATTTCAAAAGTAATCTTATAGAAATCTTATATAAGAAATGATATAAGCTCAACGATTTAGATCAGTGTTGGGCCTGAGATATAATAAAAAGAGCGATCTTTGTAATCTTGTAAACAGGCCTGGGAGCTGAAAGACCCCATGCGTGGCCACCGCTGACTTAGATCAAATTCTATATATATAAAAACGAAATACTTACATTACAGTTTCGTTGTTTAGGTTTAGTTCAATTGACCCTACAGTTGCGATCCGCACGTTAAGCACATATGCTTATACAGATAGATTTTAAATTGAACACGCGTAGCGCGCAGTCACGACAAAATGGCAAATGGCGATCGCGAGTGAATATAATTGGGCGTGCGTTCCATAAATCGTCGTCGGCTGGGCTTTTGTCGCCGCCTTTCGAGCGTGGCCGTCGTTGATTTGGCAGTGGCAAAGGGAAAATCAAGCCCAGTGACAGCAGGAAAGAGCCCGATCCCGCCCCGATAAAGAACTAGAGAGACGACGGTGGTGGAAGTATTTTGGTCTAAGCCCTTGGTCAGGACTGGTTTGTATTTTGTATATAAGGTATCAACAGAATTGTTTTAAGGGGTTTTTTCTTCTCTTCTCTTCTCTTCTCTCACTTCATTTCATTTCTATCTTCATTCTTGTTACTTTGATATAACATTAACAATTAAAACTAGGAATTTCTCTCGCTCCGGCTATGTACATGGAAATTGCAAATAAAAAAACACAAAGTTAGTCGAAGGAAAACTAAAGTTCAACCGTCTGGTTAAGATAGGACTGGTGTGCTGACAAACGAACAAAAAAAAGTAAGAAAGGTTGCAGTAAACGAGTAATCAGTTGGGCATGCCTACGCCCTGTTGGAAGCCGAGCGTCTCCTGTTGCTTCTTCACCTCGTCATGCATTTCGATGGCCAACTTCTTGTATCTCTCCGCCTCCTTTTCGTTCTTCTCGATCCCATCGCCCCGGGCATACATCTGACTGAGATTGGCGCACGCGTACATGTTGCGCAGCTCGCACGCCTTTCGGGCGAACTGGAAAGCCTTCTTCATATCCTTTAGCACCACATAGTCGGAGTCCTTGACGGGTGTCTTAGTGGGGGCGGCGGACGGAGGAGCTGGGCTAGTACTAGTACTAGTATTGCCGCTGGTAGTGCTGGTGGACGCAGCAGCCGACGCTGCAACCGGATCTAGCTTCTTTTGCACGCCGGCAATGTGCATGCCCGAGAGGTAGAAGCAGGCGGTAGCGTTGTTCATTTCACAGCTCTTGTTCAGGAACTCCAGACCCTGTGGGGGATGGCACAAAAGAAACTGATGGTTAGTTCAGGTCTTCAGGTCATTATTACATTACATAAACAAAAGAGTCTCGTTTAGATCAACTCAATGAGATCATTGAGATCTAAATACGCTCAAGGCTGCCTCCAAGGAGGAGTCTTCGCCTCTATCCTGCTCTTATAGGACCTACCTTTAGCACATCTCTGTCTATCTCTTTGGGCATCGAACTGGAGAAGAGCAGCAGGCCGGAGTGGAGGCAAGCGTCCGGATCGTTGAGCTGGCAGCCCTTCTCGTAGTACTGATACGCCACACGGGGCTCGCCCTTGCTGCCGCTCTTGCCCTTGCCAAGGAAACTGTAGTTGCCGTACTTGTAGCAGGACTTTGCGTAACCATAGTCGTCGCACGTCGACTTGTACACCTTGGAAGCCTTCTCGAAGTCCTTCTTGATGCCCTCCAGATAGTCGCCCAGCAGATGGCAGGCTGTAAAACACCGATCCATGTGCGGAATCGTACGATTATAACATTAGTATTATCATGCCAATTCCTTTGCAAAAGAAATCAAAAACATAGGTTATAAATCCGGCTGCCTACCTTCCGGCTTCTTTTCCATGTAGCAGCCGAAGCGGTACTCCATGCCCAGCTTCTCCACATACTCCTTCACCTCCGACTCCTTCTTCAGGTCGTAGGCCATGGTCTGGTGGGTTTTAATAGATAATAACTGACAAAAAAAAAAGTTATTATGCCTGCGTCCTGTTTTGTTCACAACACACTAGTGTGACCGTAAAATTATTGATAATTAATACCGTCTGGCTTTGGAAGTAAAAAATATACCAGAAGCTGTCGTAGTGTGTGTGTGTTACCCGGTTTGTTCCGCTGCGACCGACTGTTTGACGAATGTTTCAGCCTGTTAGTATTAATCGTCCATTGAAAAAATATATTAAAATGTAGCGGTTGAAATAATATTTTGAAACCAGAAGAAGTTAGTTCTACAAACTAGAAATATACACATTTATCTTATAGGAACAGAAAAAAGTTCATAGAGGTGGAAATGCTATTTTAGATCCACTATATATGTACATATACTAAATTGTATGAGATTTAACAACAAACCGAAAATAACTTTTGCTAAGTTTTAACTGTCAAAACAAGGACCACTAACTTTTGCAATGGAACTTGTGCTGTCCCTTAATATGTATACGATTTTCAGAAAATTATAGTTCGCGAATAATTAAATTACAAATACAGTGTGACCCGAGGCGCACTCAACACAAAGTACCATTTAACTTATAGCGCGCGAAGGCCACACTGGTGGTGGAGGTGTGAAGAAACCCAAGATTTGCATTTTCCTCTTGTTTTTTTTTCGTTTTTCCGTGTCCCTGCTGAGAACCAATGCTCATCCGGCCAGGACACCAAGGATTCGGTAACCCACAATGAGCGTGCACAGGTCGAGGAGCGGACCGACGCTAAATTTCAAGGCGGTGCTGCTGGGCGAAGGTGCGTACCAGGCCATTAAGTGCGCACTGTGATCGATCAACGGGGAAAACTAATAATCTAATTGCAGGCTGCGTGGGCAAGACGTCACTGGTGCTCCGCTACATGGAGGACCGGTTCAATGCCCAACATTTGAGCACACTTCAGGCCTCCTTTGTCACGCGCAGGGTCTCCCTGGAGGATGGGCGGCGGGCGCAGCTGAATATCTGGGATACGGCCGGCCAGGAGCGCTTCCATGCACTGGGACCCATCTATTATCGGGGCAGCGATGGCGCCCTGCTCGTCTACGACATTACCGACCACGACTCGTTTCTGAAGGTCAAGTCGTGGGTGCGCGAACTGCGCCAGATGCGCGGCACGGAGATTGCCCTGATTATTGTGGGCAACAAGACTGATTTGGAGGAGCAGCGCAGCGTGGAGCATGTGGAGGCGCTGCAGTATGCCCGGACGGTGGGCGCCCAATATGTGGAGACGTCGGCCAAGGAGAACGACGGTGTGGTGGAGCTCTTTGAGCTGCTAGCACGCCTGATGCTCGAGCAGCGTAGCCAGCGTGAGCCGGGTTCGAGCCCGTTGCGTTTGCAGAATGCTAACGCCGGCGCTGGGGCTGGCCCCGATACGGACGCGCTGAGCTTCTCAGAGGAATCGGAGACGTCGGGGCAGGTGGATGCCGCCGGCCAGCGATCCTGCTGCAGCATCTAGCCGTCCCCCATTTGTGATATATAGTAATCATAACTATGTACTAGTAGACCTGTAGCCGATGTTCTTCATCCTGTGTATATATATATATATCTACTTATAGCGCGTGTGTTTCTGTTATCAAATAACCCTAACCGTTACCTTAACCGTAAACACCCCCCACCTTGTATTGTGTTGATCCTCATTGTTTGTATTTTCCAAAAAACTTGCTCAGATTTTGTTTCTCGTTTTTCTCGGCACCTTAAAAATTATGTATGTATGTATGTTTGTAGTTTGTATGCGAAATTTAGAGTTTGCCATTTCGGACATTCGATTTATTCTCAGCTCTTTGTGTGCGCCAAGCAATAAATTATCATGTACTAGCACTTATCTGGTTTTTATTTTTCGAGTCTGATAAGCGGCTGGGACGGCTAAAGGGCGGGGCTTTCATATTTCTTTCAAGCTGAATCAGCCTGTATATAGGGCTGATAATATAGCAAGCCCCAAAGGGAACTTTCCATCTGTTGGAGCAGCAATTGTGACTTTGGCTTAACTAAATAACTTGCTTTTCTAGTTAAATTTGTATTATTTTACCTACCTAATTCTCTAACATTTATTCATCATATATGACACAATTTAGGCTGTAAAAACATAACCATGATATTAAGAAAACAAAAATATTTATGTTTGGAATGATTTCTTAGTTTTGTCTAATCATCTTCAATACCATAATTAATAAGTTATATTTATAATATTTTTAACAAGGAAAGACGATAATTTTTATTCTTTTTAAAATATTTTCTGAATCGTAACTATTTTTGAAATAATATTCAAAACAAGAATGTTAATTTACGGTTGTCACTATCATTTAACATAATATTGTTTATTATTATTATTTTCTTTGGCAAAAAGAAAACAAATTAATTTATTTCATTAAAAAAAAATATACTATAATTAAGAAAATAAGCAACTAGAAAGGAAGGTAACTTCAGGAACCCGAAAATTGTATATTCTTTGAATTTGAAAAACATCAAATTTAATTTGAAAAGCTTTTCTGTTTGATCATTTTTGTTGGATAATTTTTTCAAATATTTTAAGAAGAATCAATTAAGATTTCAAAGTCGACAGTTGGCTTTCTTTCATTCGCCATAAACACCATAAGCATGCGAGTTTAAGAGACTTTAGATCGATAATTATCGATATCTAATATAATTATCGAGAAAGGCAAGTTTACAAAACCCAAAACAAAGTCAAAAATTCATCAATTTAAATGCTACTTGACTGCTGATGCTGATGATCTACAAAAAAGGAAAATGTCTCTTGTAATGGATTGAATACTTTTGCCTAAAATTAATATACCCCCTGGCAAGGGTATAACAAAAATTAAAGTGCTAACGAACACTCAATTCCAGGCTGCATAATTTCCAACCATAAATGAAGGAATAGGCAAATAAGAAAATAATTGTTACCAAATTGCACATTTGCTCGGTCGAAACCGATTTATTCTCGGCACCTTGTCGCTGGGCGGGGGTCATTCCGACACTTTGTTTGCTTTCGCGATTGACGAAATAATTGAAAGCTAATTACACACCCAATGCACGATGGCTAATGATGGTCCTTGTCCTTTGGTAATTTTGGTCCTTTGGCTGTGTGTCCCACAAGTGGGCCAAATGGGTAAAGGAAAACATATTAGTCCTGGCGGGGCAGCGGGAAATCGCTGTAATTTGAGTGTTCATACGCTGGTTCATGACAATGGGCCATTAATTTTGGATACCGGGACACCGGACTTTGGACATTGGCCAGGAGTGCATTAATGTAATGACCAGAGATTGCTCTGTGCCGGCCTGGTACATATGGTATGTACATATATCCAGTGCAATTACATTGCGGTTGTCGTGGTACGACACCTGTGCGGGTTTCCACAAGGCAGTAGTAAGTGCGGTCTCCACCCTTTGCCATTTTTTGAATTTTCGCTTCAGGCTGACTCAGAGAAGGTGGTCAGGGTCTAGGTCACCTTATTTGGTTTTCAGACTTCGTCGGAAAATGAAGCAATTGCTGCGACTGCTCAGGACCTTCTGCGTCTATGGCTTCGTGATGCTCTTCACGGTTCTGACCAGGATCTTTAAGCGCTGCCTGGATCTCAGTCACTCGCTGGCCATGTGAGAAGGAGGAGCAGGTGGAGCAGGAGCAGGAGCAGGAGAAGGAGGAGGTAAAGGTGGGAACATGGTAAACCATATCGCTAATCTTGGACAATGTTTACCTACCCTAGAGTTTCAGGAGTGTGAGTCGCGAGTTGTGAGTTTCCCGAACTTATCGGCCGGACAATCAATAATGCTCGCGGCCTTATCGCCCTCGCATTTTTCTCCAAATGGAACTGGCACTATGACTACAGTGGAGCCTCACCACACACCGCCTAAGCAAGCAAGCAACTAAAACTCATTAAATCATTAGAGATAACGTCCTAACCTAAGACCCAAATGAATAAGAATTACAAATGGAATATCACGATAGCCTTTATAATGATATTAGGGGAAATGGCAATCTTTGGAATTCCACCTTGGCCAGGTACCACTGTGGCATCCAGAGTGCTAGGTGTTCGTTATCTGGTTACCCAAAGCACATGTCGATGGCTGTTCGATCGGCTCGGTTCGTCGTCAGCGGGTGGCGGTGCCCGCTGCTGCTGCTCCTGCTGCTCCTCGCCGCCAGTCTTCTGATCCTGCATCGCGTTGTCCAGTCGCCGCTACTCAATCAGTACGGGATCCTGCACAACCATCTGGAGCGTAACCATGAGGCGGCACTGACGGATAATGTCCGTCCGTCCACTCGTAGCATCCTGCTGTGGAGCGATTTCTTTGGGGATCAGCGCTGGGGACTCTCCTGGGACACTCTGGGGCCGCAGCAGCTGCGCGAGGAGCTCCACTGTCCGGTTTATCAGTGCGAGGTGACCAACCAGCATGACTTCCTGCCCGCCGTCGAGCTCTACGATGCCGTCGTCTTTCACACAGCGCAAATGTTTCCACTGCTGGAGCCAGTCCCAGCGAAGAGGAGTCCACACCAGGCCTATGTCTTTGCCTTGATGGAGCCGCCGGGAGAGACCAAACATCGGCTGGATGACGAGCAGGGATTCTACAATCTCACCATGACCTATCGCTTGGACTCGGACGTGGTCTGGCCCTATGGTCAGATTTTGGACATTGAAACGGGGGCGATGGTGGCGCCTAGAGCCTTTCCCAGTTGGAGGAAGCCGCCGGTGGTCGGCTATAACGATTCGGAGGTGTATAATCTTTGGTCGGGAAAAACTAAGATGGCCGCCTGGTTTGTCTCCCATTGCGATACGTTATCCAAGCGAGAAGTTGTGGCCGAGAAGCTGCAGGAATACTTCCAGGTGGACATCTACGGCAAGTGTGGAACACTCAGGTGAGTTTTGTGTACATTTTCAATAAGATATTGGTAAGGGAAGTCAATGGAAAGGTGGAATTCGATTTTATACTTTCGAAAAAAGGATTTCTTTTATTTAGTTTCTGGGAATTCAATAATATATTAATATTTATTATTATTATTATAATATATGTATATATTTATGGTTTATTTCTATTTCCAATTTATTTTACTCAAATTAATGTTCACTTTAAAAGTTAATTACTTAGTAGTTTCTGGGTAACAACGTAATTTCCCAACAAAATTGTTTATGAATCACAAGTTCTTATCACTGAAGGAGACCTGATAAAATAGAAAAAAACACTCCACGCACAAAAACAAATATTTGTGTATTAACAATAATAATGATTTTCATAAATTCAAAATATATTAGCTTTAACTTTTAACGGTAATTCTTATAGCTTTTAATTACCAGATAAAAGTAGTTAAAATTAATCTATTTTTAAGCTTCAAATTAAATCACAGAAAACTTACAGTTTTTAAGTAAAAAATCACTTGAGTAAAAAAGTTAATAATCTACTTGTTTTATATTAATTATATTAGCGTTATTTTTTATATTTAATATAAACAAAAATTTTTCTAATAGAGAAGTTCGTTTTATAGTTTCTTATATTATTTTATTATATATTATATATTATAATTTATATAGTGACATATCCACAGTCCTTTAGACAATAAAATATTTTTTTAACTTACGAATAACGCGAGTATTTAATTAAATATTATTATTTACATTTAAGGTACTATTACAATTTTATTAGTTAAGCATAAATATAGTTATATAGTTTCCTGCTCAGTTTATGTTTATATTTATCAGAGTCTAAGAAAACCTTTTAAATAATTATAAAGGTTTTTACACTTGTAAATATGTATGTATATATTTTCTCGTCAATATACGATCCATTTAAATCAAACCCAACAAATAACAATATATAAAACTGATCCATTTTGCAGCTGCGCTCGCGGTGATCCACATTGCGACGAGATGCTGGACACGGACTACCTGTTCTACCTGGCCTTCGAGAACTCACTGTGCGACGACTACGTGACCGAGAAGCTATTCGATGCCCTGCACCGGAACATAGTGCCCGTGGTCTTTGGCGGAGCGGACTACGCCCGCTTTCTGCCGCCGCACTCCTATATCGATGCCAATCGATTCGAGACTGTGAAGGATCTGGCCCTGCACTTGGACTTTGTGGGCGGCGATGCGGCTGAGTATGCCAGCTATTTTTGGTGGCGTCATCACTATCGTCTGGGCAATACCTCGCCATTTTGCGACCTCTGCGCCCGTCTCCATGAGCCGGGTGCCCTGCACAAAACGCAGTCCTACAATGATATCCAGTCCTGGTGGTTCAACAGTTGTCGCCTGGAGAGTCGCCTCCGATTGTGAACTCGGAGAACACTCGCACGATATCGAGCGGGATAGAGATATGTACTATGTGTATATAGTCGGTGAAAGAGAGCGAGACGGGCTACGGAAACCGATGGGTTTATACACCCTTCTTGTGTGTGTGTGGTTTATTTTTTGGCCTAAACAAACATTGACCGACATGTCAAACCGTTAATCATCGGTCTCTACCCGGTTTTTCGGTATTTAATATTCGGTATTTGTAATAAGCGCTCAGATAAGATATTTATGAATAGGGTTCTGTACTATTTGATAGCGCTAATGGTGGTGGTGGGGACACGCCTGACTCACCCACCTGCCCGCCCACCGATTTTAATTGCGATCACTATCGCCAAAAGAGGCGGAATCACACCCACTCGTTCTGTATCTCCCTGCTTATAGTATTAGGTCAATTTTTACAGGTCTACTTGTAGTTTATGGTTCTGCTTTCTCAAAGTCCGGCTAAATATATTATAAACTACTTTTAATGAAGAGAAATAATATTTTACATCTCAATTTTGACAACCGAAATGTACGGTTGTTAGTTGAAATTTGATTTATTTAAAAACAAAATATACATTTTATATTGTAATTTATGAAATGACTTTTCGGGGTACTGATGTGTTTTTCCAAATATTGTAAGGAACACAAATACCAATCGTTTTTTTAAAATAAGACTTATTGGATAAGATGGCAATAAATAATTTAAAAAGTTTAATTGGTTTTATTAAAAAAAAAAATACATTTTAAAATCATCATTCAAAACTCACACTAGGTAATTCTTTAATGAATTGGTGAATATTTTTTATTAATAGATTCAATAACTGTAATTTACTGATAATTTTACCAATATTAAGTAATTCGCTGATTAATTCACCAATGGTGAGTAATTTATTGATAAATTCCCTGATAAAATCACCAATTGGAGAGAGTTCGCTGATAGATTCACCAATGGTGAGCAATTCACTGATAAAATCACCAGAGTTCACCAATCGTAATTCGCTGATGTATCAATTAAATTAATGAATATGAGTTTATAGAGTATTTTTTAATAGTAATTTTAATAATTTAAATTTATACCGTACAAAAAAGGACATCATTAATGATTCATAAACTTTAAAGTTAAATTGAATTTATCGCAGGAGCTTTCAGGGCTGTGCGGCATAACGGTATCGACCAGGGTTGCATGCGACGCAGGCGCTCAAAGAAATGTCAAGTGTCAAACGGTGGCGACGACAGTGACGTAGTTTGCGGTGCTCTCGCTTCCTCTCTCATTTTCTCTCTGCCAGCGAAAGCTTTGCACTAAAGCATCCCGCAGGAGAAACAGGATAGCACTAATCAATTGGACTAATCAGCTGTGGGAGGCAGGCAGCCGAGCTTTGTAGCGCAGCTTGGCATTTAAGCTTTTTCAGGATATACCGTTGCACGTACAACACAATATACGATTGTACCGTTGTCTCTGCCTCTGCCGCTGCCGGCGTCGCTGCTGGCGAAAAGCACTTCCCATGGACTTCATGACATTTTATTCATTCTGTGCTAGATTTCCCGATAGTTCAAATCAGAGGTAAAGCCCCGAAACAAGCGAAAGAAAAAGAGTCCCCGTCCGAAAGCGAAAACGAAAACGAAAAAGCAAGGCCAGCCAGCGGATTCGAAATTCGAGAAATTCTAGTATGGAAATATCCGCTCAACAAATAGTTACCGTTAAACGTTGATTCTACTCTCTGTCTCTCTGTTCCTCTTGCATCCTGGAATTGCATAAAATACTTCCTATTCTTTGGAGTGATACGTGTTTTTTTTTCCTCTCATTTCTGAGACAAGTTTCGCGTTGAGATAAAAGTGCCAGAGAGTGAGACGTAAGTTGCATAAGTGAAAAGAAAAGAAAAGAAGAACGCACTCCTATTTTTTTTTTTGGGTTTGCAAGTGAAACGAAAAACAAAAACAAATGAAATACAGAATTTTTGCTCGCAAAGTTTGAGGAAAACTCGTGGCCTCTGTATCCATACATACCGATTTTTACATATACATATATGTACATATATATATTTCTTGTTATATATATGCATGAAAACGTGAGTGACACAGTGTGTGTGCGTGCGTGTGTGTGTGTGTGTGTGTGTGGGTGCTTTCTCGCACGCTCTTTGGTGCCGTCTCGCGTCCGCTTCCCTGCAAAGTGCGTCTCTCTGAATCATCGATTTTTCCCTAAAACAGCAACAACACAAACTTGACTCAGCGGAAGGAGGAGAAGTGAAGAAAGAGGAGAAAGAGGTGGGAAGAGGAGGAATAAGAAGAAGCAAGGTACTACTGCCCCCCATTTGGTGGAAGAGAGCAGGCGGGAGTGGGATTTTGGATACGGTTACAGATTCGAATTCGTCCTTCTCGCTTATTTGCTCTCATTCGCTCTCTTGGCTCTCTTCCACGCTCTCTCTCTCTGTCTCTCTCTCTCTCTCACACACACGTACAAGATGGAATCATCTGTCGAGCACATTTACCGTTGCCTCTTCCAATTCCGCCATCTTCTTCGCCCACGAAGAACCAAAGGAATTGCGTTCAAAGCGGAAATCGAAACCCTAGAAGAAAACGCCAGCTCTTCTCTTTTTTTTTTTTAAGCCATCGAACACACTTTCAATATCAAGATCAAAAACTGGTCATTTATCTTGGCCAACAGCCAAGTTAATAGCTTTCTTGGTAAGAAATTACTTATACATTATGTATTGAGAAGGAAGCTCTGGGAAAATTTCCTCATAGCTACTTGGGAGTCTCAAGGATTCAAGGAAAATGCAAAGTAAATTCTCATAGCTACTTGGAAGTCTCAAGGA
>JAEIIG010012595.1:0-44579 GCA_018904695.1 Drosophila parvula
CATTTTTAAAAGTATTTATTAATAATACAATATTTGGTATATATTATTAAATATTGTAAATATGTTGATTTAAAAGTTAAGGCTTTAAATTAACGACTTCTACTTTCTTTCATAGTTAACTAAGTAAAGATATACGAAATAGTTAAGATTGCCATGCAAAACTAATATGGGTCTTTTTTTTTTCGGTGCAGCCCTGCTTTTTTGCAGCGATTGCACCAATTTGTTCTTTTCTGCATTTAAGCTGCGATAATGTTGGCGTGATTGGGAGCCATGTGTGGGCAGTAATGGTTTGCTCCAAATAGACGTGATAGACTTGGTACCATTTTTTTTTACTACCTCATTTTATGTGATACCTGGCATTAATCCAGGTATAGCCGCTGCTGTATTGCAATTTTTCGCACGTTCCATAGTAAGAGCGAATTCTCTTAGGTTTGTCTTCACTCTTTTCCCACACGAACACATGTGCAAATTTATCTGGCTTGACTTTATCTAATTTTCTCTTTGGTGGCGACTTTCTCTTAGGGTCTAAAAACGACCTTGCATCTCGCTCTGCTGAACGCTCAATACCGCTCTCGCATTGCGATCGATCATTTTGCCATTGTTGTCACGGAATTTAGGTTGGGCAAGTAATTCAAATCGATAAGTTCGATACGTTGATTACCGATCCCTGATTACTGCTTCGCTTAATCAGTTTTTTTTTTTTGTTCTTTTCGTTTGTTTTTTTACCTTTGTCCGGTGACATTTCATAACCACTTGGTGCCGATCATATTCGCTTCAAGTTGACTTTGGTTCTGGCGTAACTCTCTTTGACGACTCTCTTTAGTCGCATAATCACTTCCACAGATACTCGCTCTCCACTCTAAAAAAAAGAAAAAACTGGCAGCTGCAGAACCAACGAAACCAACTGGTTTTAAATACCCTACAGTTATTTGAATGAGTAATATGATTTACGAAATTGTTTGGTCAGTTTAGAACGACCAAAATAATAGCCTATAATTTGGCGCTTGGGCTGTGCAAGAAGCAACAACAAAGCAATAAAAAAAGAGTATTTATTATTTACATACAAGTGTGATGTTGTAAGCGCACATTAAATATATAAAAATATATAAAGATACTTATGTAGCTACATTTTAAAACCTTTCTTTTATAAATAAAAATGATGAAAATCTTTTTTAAAATTAATTTGCCAACGTCAAACAAATATTAAAGTCATAAAAATCTATCATGATAAAATATTTCTATGGAATTTAGTATCTTGTACTATATCTTATCTTTTATCTACATTTCATATTTCTTAGGATTATTTAAAGCTACCTAAAAATTATTTTAATAACTTCTGGTTATTTTGCCTGTTCGGCCCACTAATTATTTTTGGAAACACCTTTAAATATTCGCTTGCCTTTTCGGGGAATTTCCCAACACGTGTTTTCTTCGAATTATCAGCGTCTAAGCCGAACCGCAAATCCCTAAAGCCACGCTTATCTTAGCCAAATCACGATCTTCGAATGCAGCAGCGCATCTGTGATTCTACCTGAACCTAGATACAATATCTTTTGCTTGGCTCATGCTGTCTCCCTTGCACTCTACAACATCTATAAGCTGCAACGACGCGTCGCAGTTTTATCATTGCCGTCACTATCGGCAACAACAAATGCCCGTACCTCAGAGCGGAGGTGAGTTGGGAAGAAGCAGAGCGACGGCCGTTGTTGTTGGTAGTAAACAAACACAAAGGAAATGAGCGAAGCCACAAGCGCACTATCGCACTGAGAGAAAAATTTCATTTGGATGGGAATTTACATTTTTATTGCAAGAAAAGGTGACTTTTTAAAATTTTTCGCTAAAATTTATTGTAATGTTAAAGATTAGTTTTTGTTCATGAGCTATTTTTCTAAGGTGCTCCTTAAGTAATATTTCTTGATAATCGCTCTTCAAAATTTGTATATACGCGGCTCCAATTGCATAGTTGAGTCTCATTTATATCAGCCGACTTAACGTCGAATTAGGATAAATACTCGAAATATTTAAATCAAACGATTGTTTATTTTGTAAACATTTTATTAATCTAAAAATATTATAAATTATTAATATAAACACGATTTTGTATAACATACTGTTATTTAAAGATCTAAATACTTATTTGTAACATAACTTGGCTTATCTAGAAGCAGATAATATAAAACTTACTTCAAATCATAATCCTCGTGATTTTTATGTTGCTCCCAAGTTTCTCAAAACATATTTAAAAGATAAATTTAACTACATAACTGAAAAGATGTAGTATATAATGGCAGGTCTCACTGGAGACTTGCTAATCCATTTATTTTAATACTAATCATAAAAAGTATTTCTTTTTAGAAGACAGATTGTAAATCAATAAAAGAGTTTAAAAAAAGTAAATAAATAAAAAAGTTAAAAAAAAGAAAATAAATAATAAAGAGTAGGGTTTCTCTCAGTGCACTCACACACACACTCACTCTCTGCAACAGCTGTCGCTCTCTTCCGCTCTGCCGTTCAATCGGTCGCTGAGCGAGTGAGCCATGCTCGCCAGTACAGTAGAGCAATTCAAACCGTTGAATCGAGCATACCGCTTACCGCTTTGCCGCTTACCGGATAACCGCGTTCCGTTTCCCTCCGCTTCCATTCGATTTTGACCGTCGTCGTCGTCGGTTAACCAGATGTCCGCGTGAAAACGAGTGATATATCCGAAAAATCGGGGGGGTCAATAGCAGCCGGTAGCTCAGTGGGCCGAACCCAGCCATCCATTTACCATTTTTAACCATTCGGTGGGTCACTTTCGGGGATCGTTTTGCATTTTAATCGCGTCCGTGTGTGTTTTTCGGTGTGCGATTTTCTTCACATTCCCCCCGTTTGTGTGCTGTGCGAGGTGTTCTGGGAATATAGAAATATACTAACGAGAGACGCTGGCAGAAGAAATCCACGAATGGAATATTCGCTTCAAGTTATATAAGGCCCGAACCGGATTTATTTATTAATTATACATACGATTGTTTGATGACCAAAACAAAAATTGGCGGACAACAAAACCTCAGCTTGGATTTACACAAACACACACTCAAACCGATTTCGATATATAAATGGTAAATGATGTTTTTGTTTTTTTTTTTTTTGAAATCACAACAAACCCAGAAAACCAGTAACAACAAGCGAAGTTGAGCTTTTGAAGCTCAAGCCAAGTTTAAAACGAGTTTTTAACGTTGGCAAAATCGGATTTGCATACAATTCTTGCATGTCTTCGAGGCTGTTGTTGCTGCTATGACATTTGTGTGTGAAAAAAAGCAAAATATTTGAAATTTTTGTAAAACTTTCAGTTTTCTAGCGTATATCCAATATGCATGAGTCAAAACGCAGTCTTAACCCATTACAGATAACTTTAAACAGCTGTCCAAACTGACATAGATAACTTGTACACTATCAATACACCGATACGGCTCCATTGTTACCATTCTCTAAAACATTTAAAATAATCAGGGGTTATGGCCATTATCATTATATATATAGATAGATATACTAGCAATTTGGGAAAAGTTTCGTTGCTTAAAAGTGACTAAATCTTTGCAGTTTGCACTGTAACATGGCAATTTGAGGGAGTAAACAAAGGAAATAAATAAATAAAATAAAACAATTTGCAATTAGCAGCTAACTGCTTTTAGCCTCATCACATGAAGGTATATAATATACACATATATCTATATAGTTCCGATTCGTCTCTCGATGAATCATTTCGTATGACTAAAACCGAATAAGCTGAATAAATTGATACTCTAAAGATTGTGGAAGCGAAATCGAAACGTATTCGGGGGAATATTGGAGAATATTTACAATTTAAAGTGGTGCGAGTTTGTTAAGTCATTTTCTCTTGCCACAAGCGTTGTTTTCCCAGAGCTTTTGTCTAGCTAATTTATTTTAATGCATTCTGTGTGCCAAATTATTTGACTGTCAACTGCATAAATTACCACGATAACAAACAAAGTAGAAAATGAAAAAGAAAAGTGGCAAAGACAAAATGGAAAACGAGTAGAAATTTTCCCAATGAATTGGGTGAGAACGAAACCAGGAGTGGGTGAAAATATATTATGATTACAATGTAATTAAATGCCAACTTGGCCCCGCGCGAAAGCCAGAGGAGAGTTTTCTTTTTTTTTCCCCCCCCCGCCACACTATGAATGCATAATTATGCTGTTCAAGTTGATTTACTTGCTATATATATATATATATATTCTTGAAGATCTTTAAGGGCTCCCTCCTACCGGATTTATGCTGCATTTTTGCTACCTCAGCTTGGGCAGATTATAAATCTCAGCGGCATAGCAGCTCAGCAGTTCATAAAAACTTGAGGCCGTAAGCTTCGCACAGCAGAAAAAAAAAAAACAAAAAACCATTCAGAAACATTCCGAGAAAAGCCAACAAAATGGACAAAAAACTGGTAACAAGCCAGGGCAAAAAGTAAGAACATAATGCTGCCTGGGTGCAGTTGGACTTGGATTGGACTTGGACTCAAGTTGAGCCCAACTGGAGGATGGAACCGGTTTGCTGGCGGCTGCCAGCTAGCCAGCCGACTCCAACTTTTCTCACATGCCTTTCGATTATGCCAAGCCGACTGCATTCTTCGTGCCGCCACTCCGGGCCCGGGCTCGGGCCCGGCTTTCGCTAAACTGTTGGCTTAGACCGGGCTCCAACTTGTGCCAGCTCCAAGCTCCATCTTCTTCACAAGTTCAACAAACAGTCACGGAGAGAAGGAGAAAGAGAGAGATACCTCAACTTCAACTTCAACTTGATCGTCGCTGCTGCTGCTGCTGCATAAAACTTTAATTTCATGGAATTTCCTTTCTATTTTTATGCAGCCACGCAGATGATTAACAACAGCAGGCAAGTCAAGAACACGGGAACAAGTCCAAGACCAAGACCAAGTCATGGTTGCAACTTCTGGGCCATTAACTTGGCTCTGGACTCGGGACTCGACCGAAGTCTCCAGTCAGCTTCTAGACTCGGGACAAAGGCGGACATCTATCTTTCATTCTGCGTCTAAGGCAGGAAATTAAAAATGCAAAAAAAAAAAGAAGAAAAATTGTATAATTATGCATGTAAACGTTTTGTCATTAAGCTGATACTTAAATGCGCCTGTGATTATAGCGAATTTTGTAATTAATGCAGCTGGCAAGATACGAAAGATAGTTTTTCTTTTTTTTTTTCACAATTAATGCTATGTTACAATTAAGGACTTCAAAAGGAAGTACCGGTAAAGTTTGTATTCTTGGCATTTTCCTGGCCTGCCATTAGCTAACTAGCCATGAACTTGCTCAGCCAACATTTCATATTAATGCCAAAAACTTTTCTCCGCCACTCGACACGCCAAGTTGTTTGGTAATAGCTTGGCCTTGACTCTGGCCCAAAAACCGCAGAGCCTTAAGAATGTCAAAGGGCATGACTGAATATAATTATGAGGACTCGTACTCCTTTTCTGCTATTTTCTGGCGTTCAATTTCCGGTCTGTCAGTTATTTATACTAGGCGGAGCTTAAGTCAATATAGAAGGGATTCAACATTGATGGAGAAGCACCAGCCGAGAGGGAAATAAATTAATTAAAGTTTTGCTTTGAAACATCACTCTGACATGGTTTAATGTGGTAATTATAGTTGCGAAGATATTCTCTTGGACGTTGATGCACTACGGTCAGTACACTCAAGTGGCCATTGCGACAGCAAGCACGTGCTTGTTAGGTTTTGGTGTTAGTAAGCGCGATAGGAGAAAGCACTGGCAAGCTTCCTGAATGTTTTCTTGTATGAGTACTAAGTTGGTTAAGATTAAAGTTTTCAGTTTATAAAGGCCATTTACCTTTGAGCTTATAGGGTAAATATCGTTACAATTTGCACATAAAACTCTATGGTAAAGGGACCTATAAAGACCCCAAAGAACTGGGATGAAATATCCCTGTAAAACATGGCATTAAAGTAAAGAAATATCTATTAAATATTTCCATACTTGACCAGCATTCTTTTCACCTTTAATTGAGTGACGACCTTTGACCAATTGGGCTTTCATTAACCCAAAATAAGTAGTCATTCATTCATATCTGGCAATGTAATTACTTTAGCTTTGATATCATTATTTGTAAGAGTTACAATATCGCTGTCGTCATAATACGCGGACCATCGTTAGCAACGATGTTTACTTACCTCCCACAAAAAAATTACAGTTGGCACACCTGTTCACCTGGGTTAATAGGGAAATGGGGAGAAATGTGCCCATTTTCCACCTAACACTAGAATGGCTTCTTTTTGGCGAATATACATGTATATGGATTGTTTGTTTAGTTGCCTATATCGATTATTTTCCGTGGTTGTGTTTGCTCTCCCTCGCTGTGCCTACTTTTGGGCGCTGGCACCCGGAAATTGACAACAGCTGTTCGTTCGAACGTCTATTTGCCTCGAATCAACGGCCAACAAGCGGCGTTGACAAATGGAACAGAGAAAACCAAAACCATGTTACACTGACAGACTACTAACAATGGCAATCAGAGCAGAGAACGCGCCACTGGAAAATGGCGCGAGAGCGAGATGACGGCTTTGGAAAATCAGTTGTCGTCAGGCTTGGTTGATTCGGCCCGACGACCTTTGCTACCATAAATCGGTTGGATAATCATCCAAACTGTAAGCGGTTATCTAAACATAGTTGCTCTTGCTGATGTCACGTATCTTTCCACGAAACTTTGTCAGTAAACAAATGCTCCTTAGCCGCTTTTAACCGCTTATCATCGCCAAGTAACATTTTGTAAAATCCCTTTCTCATTTTAAATCTGTCAGATAAAAGTCCACTTGAGTCGTCTGTGTTTGTTTGTGTTAGCCTCCCTGTCTGCGAGAAAAGAAAAATATTACATATTGTTTACCTTGATTACACGCGCTCTTTTTTTTCGTGTAGGAAACAGCTTGTCTTCGTATCTCCGTTTGTAACCTTATATTTTTGATATCAGCTGCAAGTATTTCTTTCTCATTTTGGCACTAAGAAATTCATTCAAGACCATTGGAAATATATTCTATCAAGTTGGAGTGGTCCGAGGAATTAGCTTTCAACGCATTACAAATTCTTGGGCATATAAAAACAGTTCTAGGAAAGCCCCACTGATTTTCCCCTCTGTGAGTTATGAATTCTTAATGACACAAATGTGCTTTGGATGAATGATTAGTTGTGGTTGAGAATTTCTTTTTGTTTTATTGTTTATGCTTTATTCAAATGCACATGCTCCTCGCCTTAAAAAAAATAATGTAAAAAAACTTGTTGTGTAGAAACAGGTTCTCTTGGCTCAAAAATTGTATAAAGATAACTTTGGTTATGTGTGCCACGGTGAGTTGAGTCATCGTAAGACTCATTTCCATAATGCCTGTAAACAAAATCCATAAGCAAATGCCTGGCAAAACATTTATCTTACGGATGCGAAAGTGGCTGAGATCGACGGATTTTGGGTTCGCATCTGCCGTCTGCCAGATAACAAGGATCTGTCCTGCAGAGACACGAACCAAAAGGTTTCGACTACCTGGAAATCGTGGCAAATCGAAGTCACTATGTCGAGAACAGAAGGCGGCACTTAACAAGGCAGGACCTGAGAGGAAGAGAGGGTATCCTTCGAGAATCCTTAGACACGTGCAGGGAACATATGCCAGGATCCAGGCAGCAGAACAACAACGACAACAACTGCTGGCAGCGGCTGCCTGCATTCGTTCCCCAAACGACAGATGCAAACAATTTCGAAATATTTCGAACTGCGCGATCCGCTCGCATGTCCCGTGTTTGCCAGGACAGAACACACTTCTTATAAGGTATATATGTACATATTATATATGTGTACATATGGAAAAAGGTATATGGTATACAGGCAAACACGAACCGAGTATGTATGTTGTGCCTATTGTTTTTATTTTTATTTTTTTGTATGCCTGCATTTCTACTTCCGTTCGTTGGGTTTTTGAGGTTTCTCTCGAGTGTTTGGAGTGCTGGAAATGCTCGTATTGGAGTTCGTTTTATTAAAGGATGTGGTGTCGGAGTTAGGGATGTGTGTATAAGGGATATTACATACATTTATTCGTTGGCTGTTTGGTTTAAGTTTAAAGATACAAATGAATTTTCTTAAAGGTTTATTAATTAAATATATATTTAGAGGGTAAACCTAATAATAATAAGTTTAGGGGAGCATCCTTGCCATTTTCCCACTCTTCTTAAGATGGTTTTGCTGCATCCCAGGCTCCTGTGACAAATCCAAAGCTGCTTTTCAATAGAAACATCTTGTCAGACAATTGCATTTTCTTTCACTCCCTTTTTTGCATCTCCTCAGCATCCTCGGTCATCCCTCTAATATTTTCTCATACACTTCGCTTTTTCCCACACCCCCTGCCCAAGTCCATGTACCCTCCTAGAACCAGGTAACATAATGGTCAGATCAACGCCCAACTGACAGCTAATAATTATGCGCACTCTCAACAAATACCTACTATGTATGATGCATTCCCCTGTATCCTTAAAGGCTAGTAATTAGGACGCTGGCATAGGACATAGGACCCAGAACCGAGAACCGAGGACCCACGACATGGGTGCATTGGAATTCGCTACGTTTTAAGGGTGCATTTTTAGGTCAGCGTGTGAAATAGCTAAGCATCGGTGCGTGAAGCGGTTTAGGATTCCCAAGATCGAAGGATACTTTATACAAAATCCCATGACTACGTTTTTCACAATTATTTTCTACCCTTTTGCCGGCTTCTCTTTCCTATTGTCATTGTCTCGGATTCAACTGTAAGACGTTGTAGAGGAAGAGTATTATTGTACGGTTAAATGCGTCACCAAAAAAAAAATTCGCATACTTACCCTGAAAAATCCGCAAAGTTCGCCAGATGCTGTGAGAGATCTTTTGTTGCTGTCTCATTATTTACGTGAAACCTTTTTCGGCGTTGTTTTTTTGTGAATTTTTTGTGAATTCTTTGCGTACTTCCTTTAAATTAGCCAAACCAAAGAAGGGAAAGAGTTGGCGGTGGTTTGCTTTGCTGATTTATTATCAAGGGAACTTTTTGGCTAGCACAGATGTCGGGCGGGTTATCCCCATTCCCCTTTGCCACAAGGCATTAAATAGTATTTAGACAAGCTCATTGGAATTAACTTATGTATCTCCGAGAGAGTTAAAAGTAGAATTTATATAGACCTGGTTGCGACAAATTTAATAGCTGGCCAGAGTTCAGTGTTTGACGTGGCAGGTCTTAACTTTAAACATTAGGAAAATAAATATTATTAAAGATACTAGACTCTTTATTTATATTACAAGCCATTTAATGTGTAAATTTTATATTAAATAAATTAGTGAATAATTTTATTTACACAAATAAATCTTCTCAAGCATTTACCTTGGGTTTTCTACATTTCCAATTTAATATACGAACTAAATTAAAGTCTGAGAGAATAATGATTTTTAAAAAAATCCTTAAAAATCCCTCGAGGGCTTAAGTAATAATTTATCCATGGGGTCATGCTTCATTGCACCTTATTACGTTGCCTAATTGAAGTCATTATCGTTGAGCTCTCCCACCAGCCATAAAAAAATGTAAAAATGTGCACACACACATACGCAGCGTTTAATTGCTTCACTAAATATTCACACAAAACGTTGCCTGATATATTTCAAATTTATTTTACAACAACAAAAAAAAAAAGAAGGAAATACAACGAAAAGTTCCCACGACACAAGGAAGAGCATTCAAAATTATAAATTCCAGAAGTTGAGGGCAACCCTCGCAGGACGAGGATGCGGAGAGGAGAGGTGTTGTGGTGGTTGATAACGCCCCTAGCCGCCGAGCCACTGTCCCTAAAAAAATCGAAGGACAGCCAACAGACAGACAGACAGACGGACAGCGTATGGCGGGAATAATTATAATTTTATATCCAAAGTACTAGCACAAAAAAGTAAAAGGAAGCCATAAAATGTGTATCCTTTGCTGGCCATCATCATCCTCAAGTCAGCCACCGTGTGAAATTTCCACAAAGTGCATTTTGTAATGTGAGTTCTGACATTGAAGTTGAAGCCGAGGGTGTAACTATTGAATGAACACTTAAAAGTGTGCATAATTAATGGGAAAACTTTGAGAACTTTAAAATCAATATTTAATATTAAAAAAGTTTAAAGTTTCAAGGCAGTTTCTGTGTGAAATTTAACAAAGGGGGAAGTACTTTTCTAATTAGTTTATAAGGTAAGCTGAGTTAAGGCAAATTAATAGAAATAAAAGAGAATTCTTTGCAAAGAAATAAACCTGAATAGGAATATGTTAGTGGCCTTAGTTAACCACAGAAGCCACTTACGTGACTTCAATTTAAACTGTCTGCTAAACTACTGCCTCTATCCGGCATATCCCACTTCTGTCTGTTCTGTATCAGAAATCCATAACTATGGCAGCTCAGCCCACATTTAATCATAGAAATGTTTGAAGCATCGATGATGGTATGCCTGTGGGAGCAATGCTTTTCAGCCGGATGAAAAGCTGAAACTTTTCCAATGGGATTTCCGAGGTGCCACAAGCACACTTCATTTCTGGGGGAGGTGCCCAAGCAGGCTAGACTGTTGGCGGAGTCATCGAATGCAACAAGTGTCGTTGCCCTTTTGAGGGCACACATTCACAACCAAAATGTAATTACATCGGGCGGGGACGGACACCCACTCTATATCGAGGCTCGATTGTGGTTATGCAATACACAAAAGTGTCATTGACTGCGCTGGTTTTGTCATCCCAGGGTTAATTGTTTAATGCTAAATTAAAAACGAACTGGAAAGTATCGCCATATTCCCGAGCACGGCATTTCACAGTTGGGCTCATGTCATCGCCATTGCCCAGTGGATGGATGTGGGCCCATGATTTATGGAACACTGGAAGAGTTTAATGAATTAATTAGGCATAGTGTGGTAGTCGTGGCAAAGAAGAATGGTCAGAGGTCAACGAAGTGGCAGACAAAAATTTAATTTGAGGCGCGATTAATTTGCCAGGCCAAAAACTCAAGTAAAATAGGGTTTTTTGGGTGTATTTTCTTCCATCATTTCCATTTGTTTGGTCTGGAGAGCCTTCTCTGTTTACCTTAATCATGGAAAATATACCTATTAATTACCATATCACAAAGAGAAAATAAATATGCTCGTTATCAGGGTAAACATTGATAAAAAAAAGAAGAAACATATCGCGCTGCCATATTATATATTATTTTTTTATACGAATTTTACTTCTTTTTTTTGTTTATCAAAGCAAACTGCAGTCGAATCTGATTCTCGTGCAAACACGTACACAGATTTGGTTTTTTTTTACGGCTGGAACCTGTTTTGTGTCTCGATTATTGGTTGAATGAACCCTTCCGGATGGCGACCCGACCCACACCCCAAACCCTTCCCTGATAGGCCATAACCAACTGATTGTTGTCATTTCTGAAATCATGTTTACTTTTAGTGCGTGATTTGGATTTTATTTTATATTTTTTTTTTTGCTTCTACTGTCCAAGACATGCCTAAGCCATGAATCATGGCGACGCATAGAAGTTTCGAGCATTTATGGGGCCTTAAAGTGGTTAGTTAGTTAGTTAGGCGGGGGGATAGTATCGAAATTTATTGCAGAATTTCCAATTATTGGCCATACTTAAAGCTAATGGGGGTAAGAGCTTATTTTAAACTCGCTTCTGGGTAGAGTGGAACTAGAACCATTATAATAATAATATTTTCCAATTTAAACCCGCTCAGCTGTAACTCCAATGAGAATAAATAGGAAAACATGTACTTGTGTCCTTCGGTTCAGCAGCAGCCAAAATGTCGCCCTCGGGCTACTGAATTTATTCATTTTTTTATTGGTTATTGGTGCTGGAAAACTTTTAAGCCAAAGGCCAAAGAGCTCTGGATAAATCATCGCTCCTCACCAGCAGTTTTTCCCCCATAAACCTCTGACCCACTTTTCACAATGTTTAGATACTTTACGTGTTCACAATTCGATTAGCCGGCTTAGATCGACGGGGGAGGTGGGAAAAAATGCAGTCAAACAGCATCCCGGGCAGCAGAGTCAACGCCCTTCTTCGCTCGACACGCCTCTTCTAATGAAAGCCAGAAGAAGACCGTAGAACACCAAAACCAAAAACCAAAACCAAAGCCCAAGTCAAAGTAAAGCTGTGGTAAATGCTGCCCTTGTCCGGTTGTTGTGGTCACCAAATAAACTGAAAGACGAAATACTTTGGGCTAAAATCAAATGGTCAAACTGGTTTCGTAACATTTACAGTTACAGCCAGCGGCTTTAAAGTGCTCGGCGGAAGAAAGTCAAGTTGCAGCGGAATTCGAGACACGTTGCGGACTGAACTTTAAATTCTGTGTTCAACCCAGCCACAGAGAGTCACAAATAAGTTGGACAAATAAGCCCAATTAGCCGGCTCGCCCGCCTGTATTCGTTCGAGTTGGTCAATTAACATGGCCGGGCTAAAATGTGAGAGCGATCTGGGCTGGGAAAAAAGTTTAGGAAAATGCAGTGTCCCCATAAAACTGTATTATTATATATTGCGACTCTCAGAGATCTAGACATGCAAACACGTCACAGATTACCCTATTTAATTCATATAAATATTAGATAATATTTTTCTAAGAGCTCAAAAAAAAAACAAAGTTTGTTTGAACGCCTTTATCTGCCTCGAGTTTATTTATTAAAATTTAAGCACCAGGAGCTGAAAGAAAATATCCCCTAGAGTATCTGAAGCTTGTGCATCTCTCCGTCAAACGTCAGATGGATTGAAATCGGACAGATTATTTTGTCAAAGACGAGAGGACAAATATACAAAACGGTTTTGTTATGATTTTGCGATAATTACGCGACGCTTAGTTTATCAGCCATTTGCCGCAATACGAGGCATGTGATAAAGTCACAAAAATGTCAGCCGTGTCGCCGCAGCGCTGGGAAAACAAAAGCCTAGAGCCGAAGTCAAGGCAAATAAATGCTAAAAAAAAGAAAGAAAGAATGAAATATTAAATATGTGTGTAAACAATTACGTGAGACACTCGAGGCGGCCACGCCCATTGTGCGATAGGCGATGGGAGGCCGTTGGCATTAATTGCTCCTCTTGACTTCAGTTCTAGTTCGGGCCAAGCCAAGTGGAGGTTGCTTGCTAGTATCTCGTCGCGAAAAGCTTTTAATGTATATCGTACACTGGGAAAATATTATATATTAATAGGGAGATAAAGAAAATGTTCAAAAATAAAGAGTTTACTGTTTAATGTTGGCTTTCGACTTTTTTAATAACTCTTATGAAACTGAGATTAAATTGTCAGAAAAAAAGTGCTTGAAGAATATAGTTTGTGTATATTTCCTACACAATTCTTCCAATTAAACAACTTATATTTGCTTCCGTGATAATAAATTTATTTAAAGAAAGACTCTTGATAACTTATTCGATTCTTAAAATCAATATGTATTTGTTTATTGTATTTTTCCCGTGTGGTTAATGCATAATGGGTGTAATATCCGAGGGCACTTCTGATCCCCGCTGAATGACAAACAAAAAAAAAAAAATAAAAAGCGAGGGGGCGTTGTATCAAATTTGGAGCCGATAAGCCAGAGTGCTTTCATGTGTCGATAGCGATAGGGAAGAGAGGGAGACTAGCCATCGTTTTGTGACTCACGCATATTGGAGAACGACGTCAGCACTGATAACGAGAGCTGTGTGTTGTTGTTATCATCCCCCCACCCCCCTCAATTGTAACTATAGCAATCTTTAAACATATTTCAGATCGCCCATCAATTTAATTTAATCAAAAAACCAAAACTCAAATTCAATGAACAAATAAAATTGCGCCAATAAAAACGATCAATAAAAAGGGGAATATAATAAATTCGCACGAGACAACACACGCAGCAAACAATACGAGAATCGCATTGACATCTGGCAACGCTGTCAGCCGGCGCTTGTAACGGTTCTTCACGGGAATTTACTCACGCCTAGGATCGGAGCTTAGGGTACAGGCCAGGCATGGGAAACTCGTCGTCTCACACGCACGAACCACTCGAGCGCGGCTTCACACGCGGAAAATTCGGTGACGTTAAAAATGGGGTAGGTTTTGACAACAACCGGGGTTGCAAGTTGCAACTGCTGTTCGCACTTGTTTCGATCTCTCTCTCTCTCTCTCTTGATATATTTATATTGTTTACATAACTAACGATTGTACAAAACTATATCCTGTGCTCTTTAGAAATCCGCCTCCTTCCGGTTTAGCAAGAAATCGCCGAAGAAAATGGATCGTCTGCGTCGCTCCTTTCGCGACTCGTTCCGGCGTCGCAAGGATCGCGTACCCGAGTCCTCGAAGCCGCACCAGTGGCAGGCCGACGAGGAAGCTGTGCGATCGGCCACCTGCTCCTTCTCGGTGAAGTATCTGGGCTGTGTGGAGGTGTTCGAGTCGCGCGGCATGCAGGTCTGCGAGGAGGCCCTCAAGGTGCTCAGGGTAAGTCTTTATGATCAGTATCAGGAGTATTAGGAAGGAGTAGGAGCATTAAACAGGGATGCCCATGCAAAGTACTTTTAGTGCGTTTGCTTGCTCTCTGACTTAGGGAAATTATAAATCTTTCTGTTCATCGAAAGCTGCTCTCCTGTCTCCTTCCTAATACTGAAATCCAATCGAAATCGATCACTAATTTATACCTTCCCTATGTAGCAATCTCGACGTCGTCCTGTCCGCGGACTACTCCATGTCAGTGGCGATGGACTGCGCGTTGTGGACGATGAGACCAAGGGCCTCATTGTGGACCAGACCATCGAGAAGGTCAGCTTCTGTGCCCCGGATCGCAATCACGAGCGTGGCTTCAGCTACATTTGCCGGGATGGCACCACGAGGCGTTGGATGTGCCACGGTTTCCTGGCGTGCAAGGATTCCGGCGAGCGTCTGTCCCATGCTGTGGGCTGCGCCTTTGCCGTGTGCCTGGAGCGGAAGCAGCGGCGCGACAAGGAATGTGGAGTGACGATGACCTTTGACACAAAGAACTCGACCTTTACACGCACCGGATCCTTCCGCCAGCAGACACTGACCGAGCGCCTGGCCATGGCCACCGTGGGCACCAATGAGCGTAGTGTAGACGGTCCGGTATCGATGCCAGGTCCGCCGGCGGCCACCGTTAAGCCGTTCAATCCCTTCGCCATCGAACGTCCCCATGCCACGCCCAACATGCTGGAGCGTCAGAGCTCCTTCCGCCTGAGCACAATCGGCAGCCAGTCGCCGTTCAAGCGCCAGATGTCGCTGCGCGTCAATGATCTTCCGTCCAATGCCGATCGCCAGCGAGCCTTTCTCGCCGCCGCCGCCGGGAATCCGCTGCAGACGCCGCTGCGCAGTGTCTCGCCCATTGCCGAGGTGTCGCCGGCCAAGTCGGGAACGGGAGCGGAACAGTCGGCCGCCGCCGTGGCCGCCGATTCCGTGAGCCAGCTGTGCCAGGAGCTCAGCCAGGGCCTGTCGATGCTGTCTCAGTCGGACGCTCTCCTGGCCGCCGGCGAGGATCTGAACTTTAATAACAATCGCAGCATTAACCAGAACATCATAGCCGCCGAGAAGCAGGGCCAGCATGTAATCTCGTACAGTGCCACGCCCACGGCGCAGGTAACACCTCGAGTGGTCAGCACAACGCCCACTTATCAGACGCTCCACTCGCAGCAATCGCCGACGCGATCGGAGCAGGGCATCGAGGCCAACACGGAGCTGCCCAATGCCGAACAGTGGCTGGGTCAGGTGGTGCGCAGTACTTCCCCGGCGGCGCCCAAGCGTCCCAGCTACCTGGCCAATGTGGGTCGAGCTCAAACGCTAGCCAGCGCCACTGGGGGAGGCGGCGGCGGAGGCGGTCCGGATGATCCCTTCGATGCCGAGTGGGCGGCTAATGTGGCGGCGGCCAAGCAACTGTCACCGGATATGCCGGTGCCGAGCACCTCACGATCGCCGATGGCCAGGCATAGCACCAATCCGTTCATCTCACCGCCCAAGGCGCCGGCGCAGACATTCCAGGTGCAGCTCTAGGAGGCGAAGGAGCGGGGATCATCAGGGGGACAAAGTGTGGTTCGCTTGAAAAAAACGTAACTTAGTTTAAAAGCAGGATCGGGCCAAGCACAGGTGTTGCGAGATCGAAAGATGTGCGGATGGATGGATGAATGGATGATGGATGGAGGTTATCACAGATACTTAACGCAAACATAACTAATGTTGAAATATGCATATATAGAGAACCTAAGATACAGCTATTTATACGCAGAACGCATCGAGTACAGTAAACACACTTACACACCAACTTGTGGCGCTTAGCACAAAGAAACGCTGCTTCAAAATAATTAAAGAAACTGAAATCATTAGCTCTTGAGAGATCTTATACCGAAAATCAGACTTTTAAGAGGGCCCTTAGACTCGTTTATCTAGCATTATGGACACAGCCCTCTCTGGTGACTATGACTGATTCAGTATAAGATCCCTAGGACCCTCACACTCCTCTCTCCTCGAACAATTGACCAAGCTACCAAGTTACCCACGAAGACCACCATAAAGCAAATAAAAAGAAAAGAAAACGAAGAAAAAAAATCCTATTAAATGGCACCATTTAAACTTAAATGCAAACTCTGTATTATACTTTGGTAAATACCCTTCCAATACTTGTTGATCGATCCCACTAAGATTATAGATTAATTAATAAATCTACAAGTACGTTGCTATATAGGAAACTCTATGTCTTAGGGCCAATTTATTATTTTGTCAGTGTCGTCAGTGTTGGCGGAATACCGCGTTTTATCTATCAAATCTTTTATTATTTAATTTAATTTTTAAATCTGTACAAAATGTATTATACTTAAATTATAAATATAATTTAAAAATAAACAAACAAAAAAAAAAAACGAAATGAAAAAAAAAATGAAACATGAATGAACTTAAAGTTATTTCAACTTGCAAAACAAGCAGCTAAATAAAATGCAACTAATTAAAATAGAAACAAATATAGTTATATATATATACAAAGCTATATACATATTGAATATTGTAAAAGACAGAGCGAAACCTAACAGACACGATAAATACATTCGATTTGTGTGCTTCATGTGAATGACAGTTTATTTGTTTTATTTTCTGTACACTTAACATTGCTGAATGCGCTTTTCATTCAGTTGGTTTTCGGTTCGAAAGTCATAAATGATATTGTAAAAATCTAAAGACACCTAACGAATGCACCAAATGTTACTTAATGTTGATATAACCCATAATCAATCCCTAGATAGAATCATTCACAAAGGTAAAAGCCTTGTTCCTAAATAGGGAATACCAGATATATTCCGGGAGCAACTTCTGCGCTATCTGTACAACTTTCCCACTTCTCTATGTAAATATAAAACCCAAGACTATGAATGATTTATACTTTGATTTGCATTGCAATTGTCACCTGGCTTCATTTGAATATTTTACTTCTATTTATAGGGAACCAGAACTTTTCTATATATTTACATGGGCACTATTGGAACAAAAGGACTATCTAAAATATAATAAAATTACAAAAAAAAAATCGGAAATCTCTACACCAGCGCAGCATTGTTTTGCGACAAAGTTTGTCCCTAAATTGATAAATTCCTAACGGAATCATGATGAACAAATATATATATATATACATATATATTTAATATTAACTTATACACGAAAGAAAACATTTAAAGATGATATAATTATATATCCTATAATACGTATATAGGAAAGGCATATCGTTTCGTTTGACGTTTAGTAAAATTGACATGCACATATATTATATATATTATACATACATATACCTTTAAAGAAATCGACATATTACGAAATGCCACATATTATCTGAGATATTATGTTTATTCAGTTTGTTGGACAACAAAAATGTCGATCAAATGATCGTTATTGGATATTCAAGTATTGTGAATTATTGATCATTCATATTAAAGTTAAATAAATGGTATGAAAATATAATTAATTACTCAGGGCGGGCCAGACTTGGATTTAATTGGTAATTATGAAGAAATGATTTCATTACCGGATACGGGGTATTTTTCAATTTTCTTTAGATTCAAGTATTAATAGCTTATCAATAAGTAAAAAAGGTTCACATAATAACAGTTGGCTATTAAGATTGGTAAGTACGTCTTAGCTTCAATTTACTACAAACATTTCATTCAAAATGACTTTTACTATGCATTTAGTAAGGTTTTCCTTTAATCCTTTTAAAGTTGTTTTTTTAACACCAAGGCAACCCTGCCATAAAAGCTTTTAAGGAAATAAAATGGAGTCTCCCGTAAAGTTACAGTTAAATGTAAGGAAAACCTTTCAACTACATAACATTTTACTTGATGGAAAGTAAAATTAATTCATGTCTCACATTCTTGCAATTATTATATTTTTATATTATTATATTATGCTATATTGCTGCGAATGTAATCCACATTCTTGCCAATTTTTAATTCGACATTTTTTGCGATTTTATTTTATGTATAGAGAAATTTCTATTTCAGTGTTTCAGGCTCATGTTGCTAACATTTTCTACTAGAATAGTTTTTAAGCTCGGAAAATATTGCAACATTGAGAAAAACGGAGAATTACATCTTTAATTATTTATTTCCTTTTTAATTTGAGGAGCCATCATATATGTTTTATACATTTTCCTCTTTTCATGGAAACATACAATGATAAGAGATGACTATATCCTTTTTCTCAATTTCTTATTTCGCGCTATGTTTCTATGTTCTCTGAAATTCTATATATTATTGTATGTTCCACGTGTATACTTCGTTCGGCAAGCGATGCGATATCGCGCCATAAAATAGGTTTTAGTCTTGTCTATTTATAGTATCTCGCTGTTTCTATGTTCTATGAAATGTTATTCAAGTTTCATAATGCTATATTTTTCCTGTTTCATAGAATAACAAGAAATTTCGCGCTATGTTTCTATGTTCTATATTAAATTTGTATCAATTTTCTATTCACCTTTTGTAGGCGCCCTTTAAAAATAATTCCTTATAAATAAGTTGGGGCTTATCAGATATACAAAATGACGAAGACTTATTTATATTATGGTACGTTCCTTTCGTTGGCAAAGAATGATATATGGCGCCAAATAGTTGGATGTAGTTTTGTCTATTTATATCGATGTTTCTATGTTCTATGAAATGTTATTCAAGTTTCATAATGCAATATTTTTCTTGAAATGCCATTGGGCGCTAGTGGGACTAAGTCCTTTTTCTTTATTTCCTATTTCGAGCTATGTTTCTATGTTCTATGAAATGTTGTTACAATTTTATATTAAATTTAAAAACTATTTATTCTTTTACTTTCTTTAGGCGTCCCTTAAATATAACTCTTTAGGAATGCAATGGGCTTTATCAGATATACAAAATTATGAAGAATTAGTTATATTATGCTAAGTTATACGTGTGTCCTTCGTTGGCAAAGAATGCGATATGGCGCCACTAAGTTAGTGACCTTTTTACTTATTTATGTCGCTATATTTCAATGTTCTATGCTATAATTCTATTATTTTTCAAATTCTACGTTTTTGTTGTTGGGCGTTGTTTGTTCATAGTTTTCAAGGAATGCGATATGGCGTCTGTATATACTGTACATATATGTTTCTGTTTTGTGAAGTTGTATAAATGTTGCCTTTTGATTATCTCAAATATATTTTAGCTTCCATGCTTGGCGTAATATTTATCTCAGATTTATAAATTTCTTTAATGGTTTCTATGTTTGACGAGTCCTTGTTTATAAATCTATGTTTATGGTTTCCTTGTACATTTTCTACAATTGTCTAATGTTCTATGTTTTCTTCTTTTTAATGTTTATTTATAGTGATGTATAGAGTTCGTTGTATACCATAATTTGTGTACATTTTACATGTAATTCATAAATTTTCCCATATTGTATGATACCTGAACTTTTAATCTATGTTTTCCATTTGAAACTCTCAAACGCTAGATGTCGCTGAAGTTAAACAAAAGTTTTTCGAAATTGAAATAAAGTTGAAACGCAAACAGATTGAATTTGTATTCAATTGTTCATGACAAAAATATTGAAAGGCTTATTGAGATGATTTATTTGTTAAAAATTTCTATATAGCTTTAAAATAAGTATTTACATAGGAACATAATTTATTCATTTGGTTAGATTTATTTGCTAAAACAACTGGCTTTTAATTTCTAAGGGACAGGCAGGGCAGAGACAAACATTAAAGGATATTCCCCAATAATACTTTAGTAAGAAAATAAACAAATAAAAATGATAGCAATATTAAGCTTAACTTTAAGTGCAATTAATATGAAGCATTACGAAAGGATAAACCAGCAAATTGGCAAACCAAACTATAAACTGATTGCAAAAGTTCGTCGTATTACTTTGGGCGAAATATAGATGGGCGAAGCGATTCAATATTTGCATTATAATCTTGGCGCTGCTCCTCCGCTCACTTGATTTTTTTTTTTGCTCCTTTTTCGACCAACTAAAAAAGAGAGAGACAGAGAGAGAGCGAGCGCCGACCGCCCGGTCATCAAACATAATTACTTGCCCAAGAGGCATGCGCCAGTTGACATTTCGGTGGCGACCCGCGTTATTGCCCTCTCACCTCTCACCTCCTCGTCCCACAGCAACGTTCATTAGCCGCCGCGGCTGGTGAACTTTAAGGTGAGCTCCCGCCCAGCCACTGCTATTCCCGTCTATGTACGTCCTTCGTCCTGTTGCCGGGTGCCTTGAGCCATTTTTGATAATGAATTTCGTTTGGTCCGCGCCACCGTTGCCCTTTTAAGTAGACTACGGTTTTTGAACAACCTGGAAATGCGAACGGAAGTGGTGGTGCTGCTCGTTGCAGCTAAATGATCAGCAAAGGACATCAGCAAAAATCACTTCCTTAGTGGAAATTAAAGAATAAATAGAGTTAAGCTATAAAATAATGTAGATTTCTTAGTAATAAGGAAGTTAGAATGGGTTATATCGTGTCTCTGTATTTAAATAACAAAGAAAATCTTATGAATAAATTAGTTGTTAGTTAATTAGTTAATTTTAAGCCATATCAAGTGCTCTCTAAGTATTAAATAACTGTTTAATAATTAAGTTAAGAGCCAAGCAGCTTAAATATTTGCCCAAAATAATCCCCTTAAAGGTACTTAAAACGAATATCCTTAAACAAAGTGGCCAGATTATAGGCAATTGCTCGGATAAATATTTGCGCGGCTGTCGGAAAACAGAAACTTGCACTTGCACTCACAATCAACTGTCAATGAACTCGGTGCAATTTTGTTAACAAGTTTCTTCGGTTTCCAGCGCTGTTCCGCCATTTCGTATTTGTTCTGCTCGCTTTTAGCTGCTTTATAGTCTACAGTTGAAATTTATGTTTATTTTTTTCGTGCCATGCAATTTGCTTTTTGATTATGTGGACGCGGTCAGTCGTCGCTCGTCGTTCGTCGTTCCTTTTCTGGCATCAAGGCGGACCGAATTTTGCGCGTCTTCTCCTTTATGCATTCAAGATGATGGATCTAACAAATAACTCATTTCTATGATAACTTGGCCAATTGCCCGTCTCCGACCCAAGCCGGACCGGCCAGCATCGCAACGCAGTCGCTTTTCCTTGCCTTTCCCTCGCTTTCCCTCGCTTTCACTGCTCTCTGCATTGTGCTTAAGTTACTTAGCTTTATGGCTCAAATGGAGATGAGTGCAGCTCGAGACGCCAGTGGTAAGGCGGACCAAGTTCTCCTTATTGACACACATCTGCCTCGGAGCGTAAGTAGTTTAAGGCGAAGGAAAAAACGCCAGGAAAAGGCTTTCCCGTATAAAGTTTCCGCTTGTGAAAATCTCTCTCGATCGTAGGGGTAGAGTTTGGTGAGCTGAAAGGCTGGCTTTACACTTGCTATTAAAGCAGAAGTGCTCACACTGTGCCCCCGAAGCGCACGATAATTTATCTTAACTCACAATTGAGGTAAGGAGCTGTGTTCAGGCGCCCTGTGTGGGCACCTCTGCTTTAAACATAAATCAATCTGGTTACTCAAAGTTACCAATTTCGAATTAAACAGCATTTTCCCCACTGCATATTAGCAATGAATGCAAATCACAATGATAGTCAATGATCCTCAAAGCTAAACACTCGTACTCTGTCGCAGCTCGGACAGTTGATGTCAAAATTTAATTACAACTTGAGCGCCGACGGCAAAGTCATTTTGCGGCAACTCAAATTAAGCGCAGCCAGCCACAGTTCTCAACAATCAGACGGTGTCCAAGCCAGACAGACAATTATAATTAGCCAAGAGGGGGGAGGTGGGGGTGTAGTTCTAAGTCCTTAATCCAGACGGTTTCCCGGCTGTGCCTTCGCCTTGCCTCAAATGCAAATTACATTTAAGATGCGTGCCAGCAAAGGGCAACTACGATTGGCCGGAGCCCCCTAAGAATTCACTCCAACTTGGCTAAAGGACGATATGTCTCAATGCTGTTAGGGATTGGTTAAACGAAGGGGAATAAATATAAGAGATAATTTTAACTGTTGGCTATTCAATTTTTCACTTTATGTGATTTAAAATATTCGCAATAAAATTAATACGAAATGAAAGCCTTCTATTGTTCCTATTTGGGCTACATTTAATGGGAATTCCCATATATTTATGGGCCTAGACAAAACATAAATCAAGTCTGCTTTAAAATGAAAATCTGATCGCTTAAAATAACTTAGTTGATGATGTCAGTTCATAAAGTAATTCCACTTGCGGATTAAGTGTTTCTTTGAATGTTTTTCCTATTTTAATTTGGTTTTTGTAGCTTGAGCCCTGTGGCTTACCCCACATTTGTTGGCGTTTGACTTTTTGGAGTTCAGCTCATTGCAATTATGATAATCAATGCCCTCTCATATGACTTCGAAACTTTCTCCCTCCAGTTGGACTTTCCGCTGGAAAAACTTTTAGCGCGACATGTCACGCCCGAGTGCGGCCAACTTGCTGCGGCAAATGTTTGTGTTGATTTTTCAGCGCACATTTTTCAACACTGTCAGAGGAGGGTGCAGGCAGGGGGCAGGCAGGGGCTCCGCCGTACTGCCGACTCCGTGTTTTCCTTTCCCGGCAAAACTATGCACGGGCGCTGACATCATTTGTCATGTCTGCCCTGGGTGCGGGCGAAGCGCGTAAGCTAGAAAATAACACAAAAAAATAGCAGTTGGTAAGGGGAATGGCAATGGGAGAAAAAAACAATAGCTCGTCGAGAAGTTGGCATGTGGAAAAAGTCAAAAATGGAAAAATTGCTGACAATGCAATCTGAATTGTGCATAAGCCAAAGTTTGTCAGCACTCCCATACCCATCTCCTTTCCTCTCATCGCACAAAAACACTCTGGCATCTTGGATAAACACTTTGGGTTCTAAAGATATACGCCCACGATATAATACGAGATGGCGTGACATATCAGCGAGGTGTAATGATATACGACTTGAAAATAGCAACAGAGAATGCGAAATCTTGAGGGGTGTTATATAGTCTGTAAAAAGGAATGATTAAAGTTAACACAAAACAATATTTTTCAAGTTAAATAATATATTTAAATTCACTTTAGCTTGCAGCCTTCTTTGTTGCCTTCTTTAGCTGCCTGAAAAGAAGCTCTTTATTCTCTCTTTATTAAAATTAATCTTCTCAAGGACTCTCCCGGACACTCCGCCTGTGGCTGTGCCTCTGCCTTGCAAATATAGATCCTCAGTATCGGGCAAACAATGTCATTCAGTCATGGCACTAATCCCGGTCCAGCCTCATCGCAGCGTTCCTCACCCTGGTAATTATTAGGCTCTCCGGCATGCCATATGTCCAAGGACCTCGGCTGTCCATTCGAGAACCAAACATGTTTTCCCTGCTCCGCCCAGTCTGTGCCGGCTGTCCAGTATTTTCGATAGATTTGCATATCTGCAAGGTATTGATTTACCAGCTTCCATTCCTTCATGCTTACAAAAACTATAAGGGATGCCTTCATTCGACCACAAGACTTGTAGGACATAGTCTCAATGTAGAAGGATCCATTGCCGATCTTTATAAACTGCGAGGGCTTCCTTAAAATTAAATAAATATTAATTAATATAAAAGTACCTTACCCTGCGCTTCAATCACAGGAATCACGGACAATGCCACCCAAAGTAGTGAGTATTTAGTGAACATTTGGCAAATACAGACTAGTTAATGCCTAAATTTGACTCTTTATACTTCACATCTTATCTCGAAAAGATGCGAAAGCATGAATACAAAATATTACCTTTGAGGTAGATCAATAATAAAAGTTTTGATAAGATATATTCCGTTTTATTTACACCTTTAAAAGTAAGTAATAATAACAGAAATAAGTAATAATAACATAACTTCCTTAGTTTTCAATTTTCCATCTTCAAAAGTGGTCTTACTTTTAGTCCAAGGGCACAATAATTTTCCTATAAATCTTACAAATTGATTATTTTAAGTTCTTCCAATAAATCTCTGTAGCTGGAAGCTACTCTCACCTGCAGGCTCCTCCTGCAAATCACCACATAAATCTCAGTTTGACCTTTGCGTCACGTCAACAGCCTTGAACCCAACGCTGTCTTAGGTGGTAAAGACCATACACGTCAAAAGGACCATGATTGATGGGTCCACACGCTGTCGCTTCGCTGTCACAGTCACTCTCACTCTAGGTGCCAAAAAAAAAAAAAATAAAAAAACAAGAAGCGAAGAAAAATGTGGGGCCACGGGGAAATACTTGTTAACACGTTGTTGCGGGGGTCCTGGGGCCTGAGACCTTTGCCGGAGGAGGAGCAGGACATGTCGGCAGAAGTCAAGTCGAGTTAAGCCAAGTTGCAGCTCAAGTTGGGCGCCACCACTTCTTCCGCCTTCCCTGTCAACGACATAGTTTTGTGGAAATTATCGAAATTGTATTATGGTAATTTTATGCAAACCGAATTTCGCCTTTCACAGATGCAAGCGAGGCTTTTTGCTTTGATTTTGTTTGTTGGAAATTAGTTTTTCAATTTTCCTTTGGCGCTGGCACACAAAAAGAAACCCCGGGGCCAGCTGGGAAAGTGCAAGCCAGGCAGGGCCATGACCAAAAACTTTCGCAGAGGGAAACGACAGGAACAGGCTGCGACTTTTACGGCCAAGTTATGTACATATTTACTACTTGTTTTGTATTTGTTAATATGCAGATTGATTTGGCAATAGGAATCGATTTTTTTTCTTTTTTTTGGGAATATGCAGGCTTGCCTATTTATTTGCCAGGGCCACTTGCCACAAGCAATGGCACTAGCAACAAAACGGGGGGGAAAAAAAATAAATGAAAAATTAAAAGCCAAGCGACTGCATTTTTTAATTAAAAACTTTGTAGATCCGCAGACGCAGCAGGGCCGTAGATAACCGGCACGTCTCCGGCTTTCCTATGGCAACGGCTCCCATTGAATTTATGCCCAGTCAGAGTCCAAGGTGGAACACACGTAGTTAGGTAGCCTAGGAGCACGACCACGACCACGACTAGGAGGCGACCCTTCCGGCGCCCAGACAATCAACATGTTGCGGCCCCACCAATGCTCGGAGCCAAGTTGCCGGCACGTAATTGCAATTTAACCCGTTTTTAGCTTCACTTAGCCAGCGTTTTATGGCACTGGGAGACCATGACCTATCCTCCTTGCTGCCAAGCAACTCGGCTTCCCCTGAAATTTATACGCCCCCGGCCATGCTGGACTAGGAGCTGATGTTCCTCGGGCCGCAAATTCATAAGCCGTGAGTTGTGGCCTCCCGTCAGTGTGAACTTTCGTGGGAACAATGCAAGGACCTGGACTCACAAATCCCCGGCATACTTCAGGCAGATGGCAACGCCATGAATTCACTCCTGGATGCAAAGGTGAAAATGTTCTCCGGTGAATATTAAAGGATACGTCGGTTATTAGGCAGATTAAACACTTTGGCAGCAGGAAGCCTTCAAGCTCTGGCCTCACAAATTAGTCAAAGTTTAACAGCCTTGGCATTAAAGTCCTTTCCTTTATGTGGGTTAAATTGGGAAAACTTGAGCTATATTACGGTTTCCAAAACAATAAACGTTTGATGTGATGGAAAACCTTAAAAGTTAACTTTACAGACTGGATAGTTCATTACAAAGTATGTCTACTTTGCTAGAAAACTAATTTGTGGGAAAGCCTTTTCAGTTTATATAAAATATATAAATATTTTTGCTTCTATACGAAACAGGCCAAGAGGCAGGCTGATAGTTTATATTTTCATAGTTGCAAAGTAACTCTCCGGCAAAGAGCCTTTTACCAACTACAGTTGATTACCCAGAGACTAAGCAAGAATCAATTTATCCATGTATGTAGTTTATTGTGTTTCGAATTTTCGTGTGCTCGACCAACCGAGCTCAATAAATAATTTATTTTTTCCCCCGTGCCTCTCACAGGATTCGACCTGCTAGCCGCAAAGCAGTAAAAGGAAAAACTAGGAGACCGCACACGCACAGGCAAGGATGCCAGGCTATAGGGATACCAATGAGACAACACCTGTCCAATAGGAGCTGCAGTTGGAGAGATGGAGCTGGAGCAGAACGGAGGACCACCACAGGCAACCAGAGACTACTACTACTCGGTTTGGGTTGGCTCAAGGCTCAAGTGGCTGGAAGAGCTTGGCAGCAAGTTTGGCCCACATTGACGTGCCGACTGAGCCAACGAACGAGCGACTGACTGACTGACTGACTGACTGACTGACATTTGAATTACAAGCGGTGAAAGCTGGGGCCAAATGCTGCCAAATGGGGGCTATGGGGGCGAGACGGTAACTCAACGAACTCTCAACACAAACTCAACAAAATGACACGACTTGAATTGGCTGCCAAGCATGAACGCATACAAGTTAGTCGAGCATCCCAGGACTGGGCCAAGAAATGGCAAAAATTACCGGCTTGCTAAAAAAAAAAAACAGAAACAGCCAGAGCCAGAGCCAGATCCTGAGACTGAGACTGAGACTGAGAGTCCTGAATGAAATAAAGACTCTGAGGAAAGAACTGCCAAAAGGGGTAGGGCAACTAGTCAACTTCAAGTTTCTTTTCAACTGTTTTGTTTATTTGTTTATTTTCTTTTTTTTTATGTTTTGGGCCAGCAAACTAACTTTCCCAGAAGGAGATAGAGAGACGGGCCTCCAATCAAATGGCAGGCAAACAGAGTCTAAGCATAATTTAGATGTCACATCGGCGATGCCGCTTAAAGTTGTAAAATTTCATCTGAAATTTGTGAAATTCGTTGCAACTGTACACAAACGATGCATTAAGTAAATTTTTGCAAGCTCGCCCGGCGCCGGAAAATGGAGGACAACTGCTGGACGAGGACGATCCGGCATGACTGGTAATTGCAGATTTATGACCCCCAAAAACATGTGGACAGCTCTAGTCTGCGCCCGAAAACAAAAATGTAACCCGACAATAAGACATATTCGTTTCTGTTTTTTTTTTTGAAGGCAGCAAAGTTTGGCGGGCATTTTTGAACGTTTCTGCATAATAAATTTTGAAAAGTGGATTAAAATGGCTCGACAAAAAAATATACAGATTTTGGTAACTTTTTCCTTTCTCCCCTTTTTTTTGGCGACAAACAGAAAGACAGACAGACAGACAGACACATATGTGTTCGTGTTCGTGTGCGGACTTTTGCTTTTTTCCTGGCATATTTTTAGGCGTTCGTTGTGTGGAATGTGCGAAATGCAAATAAAACAAATTGTTTGCCCAAAATTTTTTTTTGCCTTTGGAAGTTTCCCAGTGATTTGACATTCTGACATTTGTCGCTGTCAGGACATAACAATTGACCCCCAAAATGGCAATAGCAACAGAATATGGCACAGATTCAGGCCGGTGACAATGAAATTAGCTTGCAAAATTTTTGGCAAATTTAAATAAATGGCAATACGAATCAAGTGGCCCACTTTGCAGCTCAATTTTGCACCAGCATATACATATATGGTAATTTGTCAAACATTTTATGCCAGTTGAGAAAGTTTCAGTCAATTCCCCGGGCGAGTTGAGTAATTGGAAAAAACTGGCTCATGGCTGAGTGTTTAGAAGCAGGCTTCCGGCAACAGATTTCATTTTAAATCAGATGACGCTTGCTTAATGCAGAGTTAATAGTTTCCAACAAAAATTTATGCTTAAAGCATTAACTTTAGTTTTGCCATTTTTTTTTATCAATTTTTATATTCACCCTCCATTTAGTTAAGGTTCGTATATAAATTAGACACCCTTAGCTAACGATAAACAGTATTTGCACTAATAATATGTATATTATAATATATATGTATATATTGGTAAAATCGGTGTCACTTTAACAAATTAGTTGTGGTTATTCTGTAAAGATGTAATTAACTGGATAATTCAGTTTTCTTCAGTTTAATATGTAAACTTAAATTACATTTGTTTCAATACATTGAAAACTAGTTGCGGTTATATACATTATCTTTAAGTATAAATTTCCAGTCGTTGACTGCTGTTAGAAGATGAAGTACTTAACCCATTCCGCTGTTTTTTTCACTTTTCTTGCTTTAGTGGCATTAATCGACGTCGCATATGGAGGTATAAACTATATTTTAGCTTTTAGAGATACACTGCTCAAAATTCTTTCTTTTGCAGCATCATGCGATGCCCCAGACTCTATGAAGGGCCATTGCAACAAACACTTGCAAAGATATAGCTACAACAAGTATTATAACTTTTGTTTTTCTTTTATTTATGGTGGATGTGGAGCCACAGAAAACATATTTAACACATGGCCAGAATGCTACGAGCAATGTGTAAAAGATAAAACCACCATAGAAAATGATAAAAAATTTAATTTTACTGCTTATGTTACGACGGAAATTCCCATTAATAAATAAATAAATACAAATAATTTAACAAATGCCAATTCTGTTATTTAAAGTGCTATTTAGCTATTAAAGCATCTCTGGTGGCATTTGAGATGTAATTTTGTTATCTAGGTGGGCATCTCTGGAGGTAAGTTACAAAATTTCCAAGCAAATTGTCCTTTTCTACATTTCTAGCATTAAATGGCGTTGCCAGACTGTACGATAAAAGAACATTTTGACATTTACTGAATACATTTCCGGTAACATTCCGATGCCAGGCTGTACATTTTTCTATACTCTGCGAAAAAGCTGTGCTTATTTGTGAACTTTTCAAAAAGCACTGACAAAGCTCGAACATAAACCAGGTTTATAACTTGCATTTTGATGATTTATGCATTCCACCATTTTTATAAGACTAAAAATTATAATAATAATAAGGAAACTGAGCTTTTTTTAATATATTAAATTATCGATGAACTTTAATTTAATAATTATTGTCATATGCGACCCTTCCATGCCATTTTAGATATTCTGTTCAAATTATAAGTGCTTCAAACCGCAAAGTTTTATACCTTGTTGGGTGAATAAATAATTTATTTTATTGGGAAAAAGAATTACTTAATAAAAGTTACTTGGCAAAAACAAGCCTTTACCTGGCAACCTCATTATAAATTAGTCACAAGAAATACGAATTGCTAAATTGCAGGATGAAAGTGTCTGAATTTGTAAGGTATATTATGTTTATTATTCTATATGTATATATATTATGTATATATAAATGTATGTATAATTAATATAATATGTTTGCTTCATTTCATATAATTTTTAGGACTTTTAGATAGGCACGGACTGTGTATGGATGGAAATGGCAATAGAAGATTTTCATCAACAGATTTCTTCAACAGTGCTAAAAAGAAGGTCCGTGTGGCAAAATTGGCCTGAAGATGTGATTAACCGGATAATTCAGTTTTGTTCAGTTTAATATGTAAACTTAAATTACTTTTGTTTCAATACATTAAGAACTAGTTGTGGTTATATACATTATCTTTTAGTTCAAATTCCCAGTCGTTGACTGCTGTTAGAAGATGAAGTACATAAACCACTCCGCGGTTCTTTTTACTCTTTTTGCTCTCGTAGCATTAATCGAGGCATTTGAAGGTACAAACTATATTTTAGCTTTTGAAGATCACTGCTTAAAATACTGTCTTTTGCAGAAGCATGCGATGCCCCAACCTCCGAAAAGGGCATTTGCAATGGTCACATGCCAAGATATACCTATAGCCCGCACTACAACTATTGTTTTTATTTTATTTATGGTGGCTGTGGAGCCACCGAAAACATATTTAGCTCGAGGGCACAATGCTACCATCTTTGTGTAAGAAAGAACAAATAAATCACAAAAATACCTTTTACCGAGGGGATATAAAAGTGTCGATGGCATTTTCAACTTAAAAGATTTCTAATATCTAATTTTGTGTAATAATATCTATCTATTTTAACAAATACCAATTCAGTGCAGCTTAGTGCCTAAAACGATTTGTCGGATAAACTAAGCTAATTTTGCGTCTATGTATAGTCGGCCATCCAAAGTCATTTCTACAGATTTTTGAAATATTTCATAGACAAGCTGTGTGTATTACAATCGAAAGATTTTCTATATATATTATAGACATGGGTCTAATCTAGCAGAATTGTGGCTGCCAAACAAAGAAAGTGAAGGTTTAATTAGACAAAATATGGTTTAATTATTTGATTTTATTATCCGATTAATGGTGATGATCTACATTTCCATTACGTGGTCCTTCTCAATTGTAAACGTTTGTTAGAAGCCGATCTTCACCCAATTCGGTGATAATACCCTTACTATAATTTTAAACGAATGTTTGCAATGCCGAGATAGAAGCATTTCTGATCTTGATCACTATCATTAGATGAGTCGATTTAGCTTAGCAACTTTTTATAAGGTATATAAACTTCGGCTTGCCGAGAGAAGAAAGCAAATCAACTTGTCACTGTTTTCGTAAAGGTTGCTGTGACTAAATTATTATTATCCGATTAGTGTCGCCGATCTATATTCGCACTCCGTGTCAATTGCCAGTCAATGACTGCTGTTAGAAGATGAAGATTCTCACCCAATTTGCTGTTTTTGTTATTGCGTTGGCTGCATTCCTCAATATCGGAATACAAGGTATAAACGTTAATTTTGGCGTACCGAAGGGAAGTGTCATTAGAGAAGAATGTAAAGAGCCTCCCCACCAAAAGTGCAGGGGTCCACTTCGAAAATATTTTTACGACCGACATTTGAACGAGTGTTTTGTATTTTGGTATCGCAAATGCCCTAACCGCTCAAACATTTTCAGATCTAGGCTACATTGTTACACTTATTGCGTTAATAGAAGATAAAACAACCTGAAAACATGTAAAATTGGTGTTTTATAAATGCATTCTTTCAAGCTGTACAAATAGTGCATTCCAGCTTGATGAACATCACTGGCAAGTGAGAATCATCTTTTCCCAACTGGTAAAACGTGATATGTCATTCTGTTATAACAGTGCTATCTAGCTATTAAAGCATCTCTAGTGGCATTTGATATGTAATTTTCTTATATAGATGGGCATCTCTGAAGGTAAGTTAAAAAATTTCCAAAGAAATGGTCCATTTCTACATTTGTAGCATTAAATGGCGTTGCCAGACTGTACGATAAAAGAACATTTTGACATTTACTGTATACATTTCCGGTAACATTCCGATGCCAGACTGTACATTTTTCTATACTCTGCGATAAAGCTGTGCTTATTTGTGAACTTTTCAAAAAGCACTCACAAAGCTCAAACATAAACCAGGTTTAGAACTTGCATTTTGATGATTCATGTACATATTTCACCATTTTTATAAGACTAAAAATTATAATAAAAATAACGAAACTGAGCTTTTTTTATTTTATTAAATTATCTATAAACTTTAATTTAATAATTCAAAGCCATTTTAAATATTCTGTTCAAATTATAAGAGCTTCAAACCGCAAAGTGTTATACCTTGTTGGGTGAATAAATAATTTATTTTATTGGGAAAAAGAATTACTTAATAATAAGGTAAAGTGTTCATTACTTAAACTTGAGTAAATTCATTTTTAATTAATTGGCAAAAACAAGCCTTTAACTGGCAACCTTCATATAAATTAGTCACAAGAAATACGAATTGCTAAATTGCAGGATGAAAGTGTCTGAAGTTGTAAGGTAAATCACCCGAAAAAGGTTACAAAAACAGTCCCTTTTCCCTGTGACCCCCGTTCCTCTTGTGGCAATCTGCATTCTGCGGAACTTTTTGACAATAAACATTTTGGCCAAAAACAACAACTAGCATGCACGACACTTTTGTCGACATCTTGGCTGAGAGCAAGATTACCAGCAAAAATTCTGTCCTGGGGAACTCTGCTGATTTTCCTTTTGTTTTCCGTTGGACTTTTCATGCCTGGCGCATATTTTTATGCGGGAAATTTTTCAATTTCTGCAATTGCAACTTTTGTGTTGCTGCTTGTTTTTCCGTTCTCGTTCTGCCTTATTTTTTCGGCGACTTTTGTTTAAATTATGCATACAGAAGTGTCGCAGCCACTTAGAGAAAAAGAGCCGAAGAGAAGAAGGGAGAGAAAGGCTGGGGGTTTTGGGTGAGAAAAGTTTGTCAGCGCTTGGGCAGTCGCTGTGGATTTTCCGCATGAGAAATACTTTTAACACTTTCTGTTTGCCTTTTCCAACAAATTGAAAACGAAAATAAAGGATTATAGGCGATGGGGGTCCGGACTCCGGACAGGTCAGGGTTTTGGAGCCGGAATCCCCGGCAGATTTATGTCCTGCGCGCGCTCTGTCTGCGAGAGATTTGTGCTCCTTCTCCTCCTGCTACTGCGGCTGCTGCTGCTGCTGCTGCTGTCGCGACAAAATCCCTTTACACTTTATTAATTTTATTTCACTGTCTCGCCTTTGATGATTCGCCATTTCACTTAACCCTGCACTTATTTTTCGCCTGCTGACGCACTCAAGGAATCCTCGTCACCGGCATTATCCTCTTTCACGTCAGCGGTCCGCGATTAATGTAGGAGATGCGGTTAATTGCCAGCAGCTTGGCTCGATTGTAGCCGCCCCAAGTGCGAAACACTGCCGAGTGAGCAGTCAATGGGCATTACCTAGAGACAATTAATTATCTGGGTTGTTCACGTCACCAAGGGGCCTAAGATAATGGTGCTTAAATTTAACTTAATTCGAGCTACCTTAATCTGAAATCGATAAGCAGTGCAGGTGTTAAGTAATCAATTTGATAAACCACTTTGATAGCCATCGGAATTGGGATAATCAAGAGTCTTACTGGAAGGAACTATGTGAGAAGTTGAGGGGGTAACTGAGGTGATTTCAGAAGAAAACTATACTACAGGATTACTTGACCAATTCATATAGGTATCGGAAAAAATATAAACACAGGTAAGTTCTTAAAATATACAAATACTTTTGATCCCATAAGAAAATGTATGAAAGAATGTGAGGATCTCAGTCTTAAGATCTAAGTTTAAGGCACCTTAAAATAATCAATTATTTCAGGAACTTTCTAGAATTCTTTTTTATATATTTAAAATGAATAAATCAATTTTCCCTTTCCCAATAAAACCCAATTAAAATCCCCCCTATCAGTGCAACTTCTCCTGCGCTTATCACACGAATTAATCTCACCGAGACCCACCGACTGAACCGCATAAATCATCATTATAAGCATATTTGCAACTGTCCTAAACTAAACCGCCAAACAAGCTAACTGGTAAGGGAACAGGGCTAATTACTGTAATTTCGCCAAGGGCCAAGGGCAGAAGGGACCGGTGTAAGCTAACCACGTCATCCAGCCAGCGATAATTTTTGTCAACAAACCGACGCAGAGTCTGGGGAAAAAAAAAACGTAGAAGAAGTAAACTTGTACATCAGAGGGGCGTGACCAGACAAAGTTAAGGGTATGGCTGAGATAACCCGACCAGCAGACAGTTCTTAACTGGCAATTAGCTAGCCCACATTCGCCATTCTGGCTAAAATGTGCGATAAAGTTGAGTTGTTTGGTAATCTGTAATTAATCTGGAGCTGAATGTGTCGAGCAGTTAATTCTAGGATTTAAGCCTCGAATGTAATAGGTAACTATTGCCTTATATATACTCAGGATTGATATGAATGTTATTCATTTATTCGCAAACTTTAGCTATACTTCACCTAACTCTAACAAGCACGTGCTTGTTGCTTCAGTGTACTAAATCAACGTCCAAGAAAGCTGGAAAAAATTATAGTAATAACCCGGATCTCTTTCCCATTGATCTATCCCCAACTATGAGTTAAATCAATGTTAATTTTTATTAATATCCTCATCGTAGGCCCTACTGTAATCCACAACCATATCGTTGATAACCCTCTTGACCTCCGTGGCAAAAATAAAGTCCAAATGGCCCCATGTGGGATCAGGGACCTCATGTAGCAGAGCCAAATTGGGCAGGAGATCGGGCAGCCGCGATACATCATCCTTGTTGGCTGAACCATCCGACAGGCCATAGTACAGATACAATTCAGAGGTAATTTGACCCAGATCATAGGACGGAGGCACTGCCACACCGTAATACTCCAAGTTCTTGCGACTACCCCAATCGTACAATCGGAACTCGTTCGAGACATAGGATTGTATGTAATGAATGGCCTGATTCGAGGAAACTCCAGCGGGATGCGTCTCAGCGATTTGCGGCAGCAGGGTCTGCGGTTAGAATATGTATATAAGAGAGAATAAAATCATGTTTACCCAAAATATATTTTACCTTATTCAGATTTCCGATCTCAGGACCGCCCCAGAGCATGGCCAGTGTCTGGCAGTAGCTCAGCAGGATAGGTTGATTGCTGCAGGTGGTGTCCAACAGTCGTTGAATGAAATTATTCTTTGGCAGTAGCACTTGGTTCTCCAAAAAGATGGAACCCAATCCTGGAGTGCCCAGTAAGGGTGCCGTGGCCACGATCAGATCCTCTGTGGTATTGCCCATGAAGACGGGCGGTGCCAGCATGTGGGATGTCTTGATCTTGGCATTATATTCCGGCCGGAAGGAACCCATTACGAAGAATGAGGTGCAACCCTGCGAGTGGCCCACATAGTGCAGGGCCTTCTCGCCGGTCAGCTCCAGGATATAGTCGATCATCGCTGGCAGATCAATGGAGCCGATCTCATGCCAGCTGAACTTCCAGAAGTACGGATGCTTCACGTCCAGCCTCGTGTTGTTCCTCGAGTACAGATTGCCCCGCGCATTGCCCAGCCAGACATCGTAGCCGGCGTCGGCGTAGTTGTACGCCAGTGCGTCCTCCGGCCCATTGAGCAGGAAGCAATCCGAGCAGCTGAACAGGCCGTGCATGATGAGCACCACTGGACGCTGCTCGGCGCCATTGTTCAGGCTCGGCGAATGGGGGATGCGGAACACATTCAGCACATAGCCGTCGGGAGTCTCCACGTAGTGCGATTCAGCTGGGTATCCGTGCGCTTCAATGCGCTCCGCCTGCAGTGAAAATCAAACTTAAATCAGACCACTAAATGTTGATGGTTGGCAAAACCCAAGATCAAGGTTAAGGTTAGGGAAAGAGTTATGAGTGCTTCCTGTTCAAGATTTAGTTTTATATTCCAGTTTAAAGGAGTTTAATACCCACCGAAGTCTTTAGAGGCTTGAAGGGTATATCGATGAACGGATCAAAGTCATCTGTAGCTCCGGCTATAGCCACGAGGACGAGAATAATTAATGTCCGTCTCAGCATTTCAACTATTGCCTTCCACTTGGGTCGCACAACTAAGTATTTGGCGAATTATTTCTGAAGAACCTTTGCCTCAATCTAATCTATTGATTAGGCGTCGAGTGAGACTATTTATTAGTGTTTCCTTGATACCAGCAAGACTAAGATTTATATACTTCGCGGTGTCCATTTGGATTATTCCAGGTGATTATCAGCACTTGATAACATTCCCCCAAGGGGGTATATATTGTAGGAAATTATAGGCTTAATTGTTTTATGGCTTTCAATGGCAATAAAGTTAATATAATTAAAGGGTATTCGGTGGGGTGGTGTTGGCACAACTTCAATAAGTATTTGAAGCTATAGTTATTGTAAATATTACAAAAAAGATATGTAGCATTTTTGTATTTTGTATTAAAAATCTCAACTAAATATATCATTGATTTACGGCAATTATTATTGCCCTTGCCGGAGACGTTAAAACTAAACTAATTCCATGAGCTAGATACTCTACCTTATGTTGCTTCTTTATAGATTAAACAAATAATTTAAAGAGCTGTTTGTCAGATTTAAATCAAGGAAAATAACCTCTGCCTAGTTCAAGGTCTCTGTGCACCTTTTGGTCCATTTTAATTAGCTTACTCTCCATTAGTGGCATTGCTGCCATTCATAAAATACCCTCGATCCTTACAAGCCCAGGACAATGGACCCATCCACCCCCACCTCTGCCATTTCCCCTCCCTTTCCAATCAGGCGGGGAAACACGAGAGGATTGCAAATTGCAGAACACGCGTATCAACGAGTTGCGCCTGACTTGCTGCGATTTTTGCATTATGTCAGTGAATTGTAATGCGGCGAGATAGCGAGCGGCGCATCAGAAGAATGGTCGGAATCGGGGGTGCCATGGGTGGGGAATGGGGGTCCACTAGGGGCTGGTGACTGCAAGATGGGGTGTCTCTGTGAGATTGGCATTAAGCGTGCCGAAAGCCACAAATTGCGAGCTTCGATGACTGCCGCTCTCCACGAGAGTCCTGTACTCAGTCCGTGCGTACACGCAGAAAAAATGGACAGATTTATATCAGCCTAACTGCTTACTTAAAAAAAAATATACTTGGTTCATATGGAAAATAATTCATAAGTGAAAATTTCTTTAAAAATTATGGCATACTTTTAGGTGAATTTCTATCAACCTGACTTTAAGCACTTCTTCTAATTCTCTAAAACTAAAATAAATATAGCTTGTGGTTTTAATATTTTTAACAAATTACCTGTGGAAATTATTACTTGTCAAAAGTGGCTCTCCTAAACCTCTTTCCAAATGTGCCCATGGGTAATCTGTTTTGAATAATAAATAAATACATTTAAATATGGATAATTAGCATTCCTGTAAAAAAATAAATTCATTACATAAAAAAATCAAACAAATTCCCCATAAGGGAAGTCCCCACTACGCAGGGATTCCCCATAATGCACGGATACGGAAATGGATATCGAATCATCGATAGACATTTGGCAAAGTGTAATCCTATCGAACCCTGTGATGTATGTATGTGTATATGAGTGCAGCATTGTCACGGCAATTTCGGCGCCGACGGATATTCGAGGGAACGAAAGATAAACCGAGTCAAACGTAAATGCGGTTCAGTGAAATTATGTGAAGTGCCGACATCGCAGGACGGTATCCTTGAAAAGTCCCCCGGGGCGAGGAGCGAAACCAAAATCGCAAGCAGTAACAATAAAGTAAGTAGAAAAAAAGTAAGAATATCATATTAAAGATCTACTGCTAAAAAATAATTGGTTCTTCTCTGTAAATGTATAGAATTCTTGGAAGAACGTAACACACGTTTCAATTAAAAAGAAATAACGAGCTGCTGTTCTTGAATAAAGAGTATGACTTAAATTTCGGAAGAAGTAATATATCTGTACGCCAATAGGCTTAAAATACAGTGTTTTTACTTCACAGGCAATCAACATTGAAAATTCAAGACATAAGAAAACAGAAAATAGGAGAAAAAGTGTTACTATTTGTACGGGGGAAATTGAGAGAGTGAAATAAAATCCTCAATTTTCTTCTGCTCGTTTGCTAAATTGTTTTGCGGCGTTTTCTTTATCTCGTTTGGTGCTTGCTCGGCACTTTCCACTTGAAATTCAATTAAACAACTTAATTGGCTGCCTGATGAGCGCCAATTGTATGCCAAAATGCATTTCGATTGCATAAAAAAATGGTTTTCTTTTTTTTTCTGATTTTTTTTTTTTTTTATGTTTTCCTTGGCTCGAGACAATTTTTCCGCCCGCCAGATGGGGAATCGTGACTTATCATAAATCTAAAGTTGCGCCATGCAATAATACCCTCAGACGTGGGCCAGTGTTAGGCGATGGCACAAACAATAACGGTGGCAATAACACCAATAACAACATCGTCATCAATGTGTCAAGTTTGTGTTAATGGCCCCAGTCAAAGAGCCACTTACAAGCCATCTGCCCAGACACCTTAACCTGGCCCTCACAGTGTTTGTTGTTGTTTTTTCTTCTACCTTGCCATTATATTTGCTTTCCCCATTTTGCCAGAGGTCAGGGCAGAGTTGAATGTCAAATTTGCACATATCCATATGGTTTTACAAGCGATTTTCGTGCCTATACTTATACAGCACCTACAAAGGGAAGCCATCAAAGATATATACATATATTTTATTTAATACAAGAAATTGTTATGCAATTTAAAAACTATTATTGTTGTTTTTTCATTTAATTTCAGACAATTAAATGCTGACTTTGATCAGCCAAGGGACCATTAAACTTGAGCCAATTACGAGTAGTTGATAAATTGGAAAATGTTGACACAGAAGACCAGAGATAATTAGCTCAATTATGGGCTTTGTGGAACAAGTAAGCTAAGTAGTAAATATACAGATAAATACATTTGCTGATAAAGAATATATATTTATACTTTACAGGGTCAGAGATGCCTCCTTCACTGCCTTGCAAATATCATGACCAAATTATAATGCCCTCTGCAAGGGTATACAAAAGCTGTACCATTTAACATTTACAATAGTGATAAGAATTTAAATTTAGAAAAATTTAGAAACTTACTTCTTAAACTGACACTTACAAAAAAAATTAAATGATTTTTCATTAAAAAAAACTCATATATTTGGCCAACATCTTTAACTTCTGGTTAACTTATTCGACCTTCATGCAGACAAAGCATTGTCAAGGCCAAAAGCAAACGCTCACAAAATGCAAGCCACTTGCAGCTACCATGATTCGCAGACATCAAGTTGCTTGATAGAAATCGAAATGCAATATTTCCAGTAGAATAATTTGGTGCATTTTTCCCATAACATCGACTTGGTGCTATTGAAGAAGTAGTGCCAGTATGCATATGGCATGGTAGCTATCTGCCTGCAATTGACAAGCACAATAAATTGTGAAATATGGCCGTTGCCTTGCCAGCTCCTCCATAACTTCATCCTGGGCCCTCATCTGGGAATATATTAAAATGTAGCTATGCAGGCGTCCAAAGGATGGCCAGGATATGCGAGCGAGCGTGTGAATGAAAAAATAAATATATGCAATAAAATAGGAAGAAAGTTATATTTCAAATTGGAGTTTTTCATACTCTAACGGAGTACAAATAAGTAAAAAGTACTTTAAAATTATGTCCCACTAGCATTTAACTTAAAATTAAATAAATAAAATACTTGAAATATGTTTAAAATGTTTTATTTTGATTTATAAATATTTTCAGAGTGATATTTAAGGTATCTTGTAAAAGAGAAATAAGACTTTTTGAGAGGCAACATTAATTAATAATAAAATACATCTAATGCTCTATAAAATACCTGGTTTATTTGGTAATATTCTTTTTCTGCAGGGTATAGTTATGCGGACTCATAAATTCCGACAACTTGCAGCGTTAGTGGCAGGATGGAAGCTCCCAACACTTTGGCATCCATTTTAAAGATAAATTGCAACTGAATGTCGTTTCATTTGTTTCCCATTTTTTACCCCTCTATTTCACTGAATGATTTTTCATATATATGTATATGTATTTTGCAAATATGTGGTAAATTGTTGCGTCCATTAAATTGCATTTAAAATGTGCATACTCAACATCACCGCCATCCTCCACCGATCGCCGCGTGCATCGGACTCATCAACACCCCGCCAGGTGTCGTGACGTGTCAGTGACAGAGGGACAGGCGGACAGGTGGACAGGTGGGCAGGTGGACAGGTAACCAAGCCGCAGAAAAGCAAGCCAAACATGTGTCGGGCTTTAATTATGCCGTAACATAAGCAGGTGGAGGCGGTCGGAGGCAGTCGGAGGGCGCAACATGATGTGGCATGTTCGTTCGCAAAAACACACGAAAATACTCAATTTGCATTTGTCCCCCACAATCGAAACGCGCTATTAAATTCTGTATTTGCCTTTCTGCTCGTTACAATTTCAATCGATCTGAGTTGAGTGATTTGGAAAGGGTTTCCATTTCAAATGTTCAATAATATTTGCTGTAGAAGCACAATATTTCAAAACTAGTAATAGGTAAAGGGGAATTTAAGCAGCCAATAAATAATTATTAAAAATACTAGTAGTACTTTCAAAATTAGTAATAGATTAAAGGCATTTAAGGAGTAAATACTAGTAAATATTAAATAACTATTAAAAAGATTGGTAGTATGTACGATGAATAGTTGACCATTTCGAGGAATGAACTTAAAGGTAATACTATAGAATGAATATTTGTTAGGGAACAGAAATTTACTTAGTTTTGTTTTCAAATCAGAAATGGAAAAGTATTCTTTTATTCAATGTTCTAAGTTAAAATTAATATAATAAATATTTTTTGTTTTGAAATCGGAAATAAAAAAGTATACGTTTATGTAAGGTTTTTAATTTAAAATTAAAGCGGTGTCATATAATTACAACTTATTTTGGCAAATTCCAAGAGTGAAGAAAAAACTACAAATAATAATATTTAAGAATCCAAATAGTTGCTTTGTAAATCTGTAATTTATAAACTAAACAAGGATTAATTTGGTATTAATAGTACAGAATTTAAACTTAATATTATATTTTTCTTCCGAAATTGGAATAAAGGAAAAGATACAACAAAATCAATGGTTTGTTTTTATATAGAATTTTCAACTATTGTATAAGCAATAATATAAATAAGATAAAATAAATAATATAAATTAAGAATAATAATAAAAAAATACAGTTTTAGTTTATAATAAAAGCAAATTAAAATAATTATTATACATACCTTAAACTAGGATAATTATAAATCAATTTCTTGTATTAAAGTGTTCAATAATTATTTATTAATTAAGGTCTCTCTCATCCCCGATCTTCGGTTCGAATAAATTGACACCAGTCAAAGTGGCATCATTTCTCATAATTTTCGATGCCTTATTTTTTTTTTTTCTGTTGGGTTTTGCCACTTATGCCACAAATGTGGCGCCCCCTCTCCACCCATTTCCACCCACCGGCAACATAAACAGCAGCAACTAACTCATGCAAAACCAATTAGGTGCGGTCGTTTCGCATCGCAACTTCAACACGATGATGCATTGTGGACCGCCTGCCACTCCTCCAGCTACCCCTTTGGCCAGAGCGTTTTAACCAAGTTTTAATTATTGCAATGCGTGTGTGTGGGTGTTGCCTTTTTTGGATAAACACAACTGCGGTCAAAATAATACAACTAATTAGAGCGCTATTATATTCTCGAGTGTGTACTTTCGCTGAAAGTTAAAGAATAAATAGTAAAAGTATTTTTTTTAAATAATATTAAGAAAAATAGAGACGAGTTTTAAGTTGATTACTAAGATATATTCTAAGAAGAGTTCTTTGAACCCAAATTAACATTTTAGAAAATAACCAAACTAGCACAAAGAAATCTTTTTAAATCTTTAAGAGTATTACAAAAATATATTTTACTTAATTCTAAAAATGAGACCGCCACTGTGTCTCTGCCAGAGATTTTCTTTGCTGCTCCACAACTGATTTGAGTGAAAAATGCATCTTGAAAATCTATCATTTTTCATACCTTTTCTGCATTTATTTGCTAGCACTTGTTGTTGTTTTTTAATCTGCGATCTCGAAGCCTCTTCTTGGCCAACTCTCATCTCGTCTGCTCATTAACGGGAAGAGTCGCTCGTGCATTGCATTTGGAGTGGTAAGTAGTTGTAGTTGTTGGCTGCTTCTGCTTAACTGGGTTTTCGCAAAACTCAAACTTCTTGGCACCTCAAGATGTTGTGCCAGTGTTGAGCAATTTGCAAACGCTCACTAATTGTTGCTGGGCCAAAATGCTCCTCAAGTTGTTAGTGTGAGTTGTGTTGGCTGTAATTGAATTGCGGAAGCGTTCAGCGGAATAAGTGCCATTATTTTTGAATAGAGCAGCCTCGCGGAACAGGGCTATACCAAAAAGGAACTTTCAATCACGCTAAAGGAGGTTGGAGAAAAATTAAAGAGAGAGTTTTTATTTTTTAAGTTAAAGGCGGATTAAAGAATATTATTAAACCGAAGATGAGAACTCTCTAAGCTAGTTGGGTATTATTATATATGTATTATGTATTTTCGAATTTTATTTATTAATGAATTTTACAGTCAAGCTTATTAGGTCATTTTTTGGTTTATGGGAAAATAATAAAAACATTAATCTTAACCAACTTAGTACGCATTCAAGCAAGCATTCTGGCAGTACGCCAGTAGTTAATTTCTTCGATAACCTTACCCATACATTTTCCTATCGCTCCTAGTAACACCTAACTCTAACAAGCACGTGCTTGGTGTCGCAGAGGCCACTTGAGTTAACTGACCCTAGTGCATCAACGTTCAAGGTAAAGAATATACCATTTCAAATAGTTAAAATCAGTTCAGACATAAACTAGTTTATATTTCGAATTTATGAAATTTTTTTTTATTATATTTAAAACCCTGTTAATAGAAATTGTCTGAAAAATGCAACAAAATTATATAAAATGTATTATAATTTGTATATACATATATCCTGTATTTATTAAGAATTTATTTATATTTATTTTTTTTAATTGAAAAACAAATCAAGCCTGTGTCAAACTTGCTGCAAGCTTCAGCGTCAAACAAATGGCTCGAGCTCCAGAGAAAGGCAACTCTTATACGCGCTTAACGGTCATGCATCGGTGCGTATAAGAGTGCGAAGAAGTATAGTGTCTTAACTTACGGCCGACATGCACAATCCATTAAGGGATAAATGCATTCGGAAATTACAGCATAAAAAGGATAAGCGGCACAGGCAGTGACACCGAAGGATATAGCATTTAAATCGCAGCTTTCATCTGTTGCTGCCCCCACCAAACTGTTTCATTAAGAGTGGCAGTAAACCAAACAGTTCGACCATGGAAATTACGCGTAATTCGAAACAATAATAGTTCGGACAACGAGCCAAATAATTGGATGACAGTGAAAATCAATTATGCCGCATTACAAATAAACTAATCTGGCTCTCAAATTGATTTCAAATGGAGTAATTTGAAGCGAGCGAAAGCAATTGGATGATATATATAGAGTGATTATCCAGAGGAATACGGGAGTTGTCAATTGGTGGCATAATAGGTTGGTTATAATACCAGGCCGGGAGGGGTGTTATAAAACGCCAGAAGTCGGTTTTGCTTTGGGAGTCGGGTTAGGTCCGATGCCGCTGAGTTAGGGGAGCCAACTGTTGATATGCCCGGCTGCGCAAAGAGTTTCGCATTATAATTTACCGACCGACTTAACTCGAGCGTTACGAGTGCCGGCGGTATCAGGGGATTTTTTTTGAGGGGCCGGGCACTAGCTTGGGCAGTGCTTACTTAGGCACTTGTGATGCTTCGGCCGCACGGGTTTGGCTCATGCCAAACACGTTTACCGGTAGCTGCACTCGAAGAAAAGTCGGAAGAAATTCTGAAACTAAACCAAGGGTTTATAAGAGACATTTTAAGATTTTGCTAATATTTAAAAATATATTTATTAAACAATAAACTTGTCTACTAATATTGAAAACATTTAATTAGGTGTTTAGGAATCGAAAGATAATTTTAAAAGACTTTAAAGGGGGAATTCTTTAAAGAAAAACACCTTACAAAATATTTAAAAAAAGTATTTTATCAGTTCTAAAAACTATTTTTTAAATTAAGTTCTTGCCACATTTTCCCTTTTTTATTCCCAGTGTAGGGAAACAGACAAAACCGACGCCCGCATTTTGAACGCCACTCACTCTTGGCCAGTCAGTGCCCACCTCGATCCATTCACCCATTTCTTGTGCGGACAAACGGAGAAAGGGGGGGCTAGTGGCGGTGGGGAGCCCTTAGCCACCTTTCAATACGTCGGTAATTACTCCATTTAAAGCAGTGTACCCCCCTACCCCCTTTCGCTGATCAGTCCGGGCCAATCAGTGACCGACTGCTGCGAACACTCTATACACCGCCAGCGTGTGCATAAATTAACAATGGCAAAATGTGTGTCGACCGACATTCCTAATCAAATTCAAATTCAATATGCATTTTGTTTCAAACTCCACGCCAAGGTGTGTACGACGAGGTGGGAATGAGAGAAATTGTGGCTGGGGGCAGCGTTTGCTACCAGAACAAGAAGAAACTCGAAAAGTTGATTGTACCGAGAGCCTGGGAAAAGCCAATAAAATGGGCAAACTAAATGACCAAACACACAGAAAGATAGGGAAAGAAGAGGAAATAAAGGTAACGAAAATCGAAATTGTAAAAGCATCTAAACCATTTTTTGAATACTCTTTCAGTAATCCAGAAATAATTGATTGGAAAGCTTAAATTAAATGCCAAATGTAATATTTATAAGTTAGAAAAATATGTACAATTTTATGTCTTTCTAAGATTAATTTAATTTAAACTTCAAGCTATATTATTATAATATATAATGCATTCATTGTGTAGTTT
>JAEIIG010012622.1:0-11283 GCA_018904695.1 Drosophila parvula
TGCTTCTTCGAGGAAAACTCGCTCCGGAATCCTACCAATTCCTTAACTTATAAACAACTTAAAAATTCATTGTCCACACATGGTGCCTGGGTGCCTCAGTGCCTGTGGTGCCTGGTTGCTGGGGCAGGAGGAGGAGCAGTCCCAAGTCCTTGTTGGCTTGCGAATGAAAAACGAAAAACTGTCATCATGTGACGGGAATCAATCTAAAGTCATTTTATAACCCGAAAAGTCATAAATCTAACTTTAATGTTTTAAACGTGACTGCGGCAAGGACCTCCCAGGACCACACCTCCCACCACCACCAACGCCCACTGTTCCTACATGTGTAACGAAGTTGGAAGGAGCGAGCGGACGAGAAACAAACCTCCGGCATTGAAATTGGAAAAGTAAAACAAGCAAATGAATGTATTTCCGTTTGGGATTTTTCACTTTCCGGCTAAAGGAGACGGCAGAGTCCTGGAAAAAGGGGGGGCGTGGCGCTAGCGAAGGCGACGACGGGTAGCGGCAAATTGGGAGAGGGACAGAGACGGGGCAAAACACTATAAATGACAAAACGAATTCAAGGAGAAGTCGTCGAGCTGAGACAGGAAAATAGATAGAAAATTTTATTAAATGGGCATCAAAACTATTTGGTGTGTCCTCCAAGCGGGGGCCTGTGTGTGTGTGCGGAAGAGGGTGGCTTTCCCCCACACACACACACCAGATCCATGGGCCAAATGCCATAGCATACTTACGTGAGCCACACATAAAACTCAAGCACCGCATGCGGTCAACGAAGGTGAAAGAGATGGCCCAGCCGGAGATACATGAAAGGGGGGATGGGATATAGGATATGTGAGGTTAGACAGAGGCAGGATGCCAGGCAATGTGTGACAGGATTAATTAAGTGGCGGCAATGGAATCGTGTCCATAACGAATTGGGAGATTAATACGGATGGCATTTTTCGGAGTGCACGAGATTATGGCTTAAAGAGGGGCACAGTTCTTAAATCTAAAGGTACATAATTGAAATACAGAATTAAGGTTTCTTACATGTAATGTAATTGTAATTAAACTTGTATTAATATTAGAAATAAAGCAATACATAACTAAAAATACTCAACGATTAGTAAGTAAATCGGACTTGGCTTGAGGACATTTTAGAGTGCTCCTTCATCCCCTTTGTTGCCTTTAGAAGGCGAAGAGCCATTTTACGGCTTAGAGTTTAGTGTTTATCGCGATTTAACTATCGCTTAAAATAATCCGCTTTATTGGGTGAAGCCACATTAAGGCAATCGTTTATGCAATGCCGATGCTGCCTTTTTTCTCTTTTTACTGCCCCATAATTTCGTGGATAAAAATTGCACTCACTCTCTCACAGAATCAAGGTCAAATTATGTATGGCTTTCGTACCGCTTGTTGGCAAAAACCAAATCGAATATGCCCATTTCGGGCCAAATCCAATGGCCATCAAAGTATAATAACCAACAAACCGAAATCGCATTTACAGATATAGATTTCCCAGCGTCCCTCTGTCCAAATTTATCGCCTCAAGGGGGGCCGAGGCACCGAGCCACCGAGATATTCCTGTGCCAGTGTGTGTGCTCATGTGTGTGTAATTTAATCAATAAGAAAATCGTCTTTTCACTTACATACACATCATTACATTTGGGCGCATAAATTGATGATGCTCCGAGGGGGAAAATTTCACGTTTACATCTACGCTTACCTGCAAAATAACAGCAAGAGAAAGAAAAGTGGGGAAAATGAGAAAACTTTGCAGAGAATATAGCCAGCGATTTACGGGCAATAAATGGAACATTTATCAGAGATATGCGTGCCGACGACGTTTATGTAAATTAAATGTATTTCAAATAAAATGCCATTGAACTTCTGGAAAAACTACAACAAATTAAAAACGGAAATTATCTTCAAACTTTTATTTATAATATATTTTTTGGGGAAATTCAAAGTTAAGTTTACAAGAATTTTCTCAAGTTTTCAGCGATTTCGAATCAAATTTGCGGTATTCTCTGAGGATATTTGTAGAGCCCCCCGAACTCCGTCGACCTGTCACGAAACGCACTGTACACGTGCATATTCGGATCTCATTTTAAATTCAATTTGCGGTCGAGTGTGAGATTTTTGCCATTGTATTCGGCCGAGATGGACGCACGTGCGACAATTGTTTGAGCTGTTTAATCACAATGCGGTCGGTGGCGTCGGATCCGTCGGATTCGTTTCGCTTTGGGTCATATTTAATTCATTTTATTATTATTGTTATTGTCCTTGTTGCTTGCGGAGGAAATTGCTATGGTTATTGGACTGCAGACTGAATGCGGACTGCGGACTGCGGACTGCGGGCGGAGGTGGCGAAAACTAAGCACAATTTATAATGATGCGACCGGGTTTTCGGGGGCTTGGAGGGCGGTGAGAATTTTCCAATTTAACAAACAATTCAATTAATGCAAATTACAATAGGAATCGGCACTAATGAATATTTTATGACAAAACTAATTTCATTTTCATATATATAATGCGGACACTCCCGATGGCGAGAGAAAACAGCAGATGGGCATCGATTGTAAACAGTAAACTGTAAATTGTAAATTGTTTACACGCCGCGGGGCCCATAAAATGATGAAATCACCAGCCTCCTCCCCATCAGCCTCGCCCATTAGGAGACAGAAATCTCCGCTTATAATTGCCACAAATGTTGCTGCGACATCACACAAAACGACCCGAAATGAGACAGAGAGCCAACGAACGAACGTGGCTGGCATCGTTATCCTGTGTCCTGGTTCCAGGATACGGCAAATGGTCGCAAAGAGAAGGAGGACGGAGAAGGGAGGACGGAGTTGTCAGCAGTCCAGAAAATACTAATTGTCCTGGGTGTCGATGACAATGGCATCACCCATCTTTATAGTCCTGGCCAGGCATTTACATTCAAATCGTATTTCCAGCTGGAAAATAAAACATTAAAATAATAGAAAATACAAAAAGGAACAATAATTAATTTATGAAATTAACCGAGAAATGTAAAATATTAAAGGTATTTTCCGTTTTGTAGATTTCCACAGTGCTCTCAAGGATATGCTCTGCCCTATTTTGGCACTTTGATTGCTTTCTGCCTCCTTGATTGTTGCCTATATTTGCGTTTATTGTTGCAGGTTGCTCCTGTAACTGTTGTGCTGCTGCTGCTTCTGCTCTGCTCCTGTCGGTCTTGGGCTTCCTGGGAACTGTTTCGCAATTATGCCGCCCCAATGACTTTGTTTTTGATGTTGCGTTTTCCCTTCTATAAATTTTGGTTCCTTGATGCTATATGTGTTGGGGTGGCTCCCGTAAATGTTGATCCTGTAGCTACTTGCATTAATGCCACTCCAAAAGGTGCTACGCCTTGGTGTTGATTTTTGTGTGGCTGCTGATGAGACTGCTCCTTGATGAGGCTCCGCCCGTACGAGTATTTCTTGATCCTCTGTGTATGTATTAAGATGGCTCCTCTTTATGTTCCTGCTTTTCTGTTGCAAACGATATTGCTGGTGCCCTTCACCATGATGTTGCACCTGATGTTGTTGATGCTGATGTTGCCTTCATAGTTGTGGCTGTTGCATTTGCTGCAGATGCTACCCTTATACCTGATTGTTGCTTTCGTTATTATTGTTGATACCTTAGTGGGTGCTGGAGTTGCATTTGCTTCCAAAGTTGCTATAGTTATTGCTTTTATTATGCTGTGGCTGCTTATGCTTCAGCTGCTGCTTCTGCTTGTGCTTCAGCTGCTGCTTCTGCTTGTGCGTTTGCTTCTGCTGCTACTGCTTCTGCTGCTGCTGCTGCTTATGCTTCTGCTGCTGCTTATGCTTTTTCTGCTGCTTTTGCTTCTGCTGCTGCTTCTGCTTGTGCGTTTGCTGCTGCTGCTTTTGCTTCTGCTGCTACTGCTGCTGCTGCTGTTGCTGCTGCTGCTTCTGCTTCTCCTGCTTCTGCTGCTCCTCCTGCTGCTGCATTTTCTGCTTCTGCTTCTGCTTCTCCTTCTGCTGCTTCTGGTTCTGCTTCTGCTGTTGCTGCTTCTGCTTTTTTGTTGCTATTTGCTGCTCATATTGTTGCAAGGCATTGTTGTTGTCATTGCTGTTGGCTGGTGGCTTCGCTTTTAGCCTTTTTCGTTTCGTTTTTGTACCAACTTTGCCAATTTGGATATCGTTCGGTGCCCGGGGCTGGGGCTGGGGCCGGGCCGGGGCCAAAAGGGGTCGAAAGGGCTCCAAGAGGGGGCAGACCGTTTCAGCCAAGGCAAAGAAGGACTTTATTCCGCCTGTCTCCTGTCTCTGTCTGCCACTGTGTGTGTGTATGTGTGTGTTCTTGTTGTTGTCGTCATAACGTTTATTAATAAGTTTGGCGGGCTCAGTTGTTACCATGCTGATTGTTGCTCCTGCTGTGTTTCCTCCTTTATTTCTCCCATTTTCCTCTCCTTGTTTTTTTTTTTTTGCTTTGGAAGGGGTCATGGGTTATAGCATGACTTGTCAGGAAAAGGCAAAAACCAACAAAAACAAATAAAAAAAAAAGAGCGAAAATATAAAGAAAAATAAATAAGGAAAAGTAAAGCAAATAGAATACCATGAGACGACATCGACATCGGCGCTGGGAATTAGAGCAAAGTGCACTTTTTGATGACTTTTGATTTGTTTTACGATTCAGCCTCGACTATGAATATTTATTGTCGTGCTCGGTGGCCATTTTCCGATTTTCCGCCTTGCCGCCAGTCCGCTTTCCCGTTCCGCCGTCTGTTGTCTTTAAAATGCACGAAATATGTTAGCCATGGCAACACAATCCATCAAGAACAAGCAGCCCCGCCGCACCCCCTCCCAAGTTTTTAATTGATGTTTATTTAACGTTCAGCATAATTAACTTGTGCTCGAGCATAATATTTAAGGGATCGTAAACGGGCATTTTATGCGAGCTATTAAATTGAATTTGGAAGAGCTTAACGGCCACTACAATCAGCTATGGAGAATCACTTAGGAATATAAGTATATATATTGCCTGGGGCTGGCACAACATCGATATCGAACTCGATATAGTGTTCTTCGGTAGATGGTGTTCTCTGCAATCTTTGAGCTTAAAAGCACATTGCTAAATATCGCAGAAAATCGATAGTAATCGCTGTAACTCTAGGCCATCTTCAATAACCACATAGACTTACTCTTTCAGCTATGGAAATTCACTTATCTTCTTCGCAAAGATAGTCTCCTCTCTGATCTTTGGGCATAAAAAAACATTGCTTAATATCGCAGAAAATCGATAATAACCGCTGCAAGGTTAGGCCATCTTCAATATCCTTATGGACTTACTCTTTGGCATTTCGTAGGAATTTTTATGCCGCTTCCTGTGATTTCCGGACGTTTCGCGGGGCTTTAAACAATGCCATAAACGTGGGCCAAGATCGCATTAACACTGCTGCTAGCTGCTAGTGCCTCCCCTGCAGTCCAGCCCTCCCCCTTCTGCAATTTGCCACCCACTTTCCTCGTCCCGTCCCCGCCCGGTGGTGACAGCCCACCGCCTCCCCGTGAGCCATCATCTAGTTTTGTCTCCGGTTCTGGTATTTGCCTTTACGACTTTGGGTCGTAAAAACCAGAGAAAGACTGCGCCAAAAGGAAAAATGTCGTGAAGGAAAATAGAATTATGAGTTCGAGGGGGTGTGAGGGAATAGGGGGGGAAAAGCGTGGCTACAGTGGGGAAGAGCGGGCTCCGGCAAACGGAGGTGCCAAAAGACGCAGGAAACGAAGGAAGGAAGGAAGGACTTGGGCTAATGATAATAATACGCATAATAATGTAACCAGCCACAAACAAATTTGATTTGCTGGCTCTCTCTATGGCGACTACAGTGCGTTTCAGGACCATAAATCAATTAGGGAACGTTTAGGGGCAAATTATCAACATTTTGTTGTACACTCACAGCCAGTCAACTATTTTTTTCTGTTCTCCACATAAAGGTATTTATAGTAATTAGTTGATGGCAACTTGCACAGCCCAGCAAGTTGCTTATAATTTCGGAAATTATTGCAATTGCCGGAATTATATGTATCAAGCTATAACTGATTCCCCGGCAGAATGTCAGAATGTGGCAAGAGTTTAAGTTGATTCGATGGAATGGATACCAGTTTAAAACATAATTAGAGACGAGTTCTCGGCACTGGGGAGGCAACGTCATCAATCAACGCACAACACATTTCAGATTTCACCTATCCCATCCCTGCGTGTATTAATAAATTTGCACTTGACAACGTTCACTTATTAATTTTCTTTGGAAAGTGCACAAGTCAACCGTTTTTTGTGCCCCCAACTTTCCGGCTGTACGTGACGAATAACATGGGAATTTCCCAACGATTTCCTGCGAATTTCTCAGACGAAGTCATCGTAGAGTCAGTGGCCTAAAAAACGACCATTATGAAGTTGCTCACTTGATCGTGCGATGTACTTTCCTCGCTGCTGTCCAGCACTTAGCACGTTTTCTGGCCCGGCCTGCAACAATGCAGCAAATTAGCACAGGGGGGGCACAGGGGATGGGAAAATCGAGAAGAGCTGGGAAAATCGAGCCGGTAAGGCGATCTGGGGGAAAAGTGGTAGTGTGGGGGCTTGATGTTGTCCCGCGTCTGGCATTGATTGCCATTTCCCAGCTAATGATGTGTGGAAAAGTTTATTTGGCCAGTAAACAACACGGAAAATGCTAAATAAATACACAGATAAACAAGACCCGAAGCCAAAGAGGCAGACCAACAAAAGGCAAGGCAGGCACACAGAAGCCGAAGCAAGCAACGAATCTTGACAGGTATCCACTATTCTGCTCCACTAAGTTTTTTCCAATACAAAAATCAATTATCCCAAAAATGAAGTTGGAATATATTTTTATTTCAATGGAAAATAACTTCAAAATAATATGGGGCTAAGTAGGTAATACTTTTGTGGCAAAATGTTTCACTTAAATGTATATTCTATATAGTTTTATAGGGTATTCTTGCAACTTGGAGATGCTAGAACTGCATCGGGTGCATCTTTGATGCGTTGATTCCCAAATGCCAAAACAATGAACAGACAAATGAAATTTATGATGGCCAGCTGGGAGCTAAAGGGTAAGTGAGAGGTAAGGGGTTGGGATTTCGAAAAAAAATTCATGTCAGGTTGAAAATGAGCAGCGACCCCGAAATGCGTTGAATGCATAAATTCCAGAGAAACTGGCACAGAAAGTGAAGGCAGCCGACAGCAGACAGCGAAAGGAATTGAATATAAGTACAGTAAGGCCTGCAAAAGGCCAAACAATCCATCCATCGATAGATGGAAGTTAGGAACGACTTATGTAAATATCGCTTGTCAGTTGGCCATTATTAGCTGATATCATAAAGAAGATAATCCATAAAATTTGTTAACATCAAAACATAATTGGCGCCCAATGCTGATGGCCATAAAAATTGTTCGGTTGACTCAAAGCCGCAAAAAGATACTACTGGGCCGGCACACATGGCGTATGCGCAATATGGGCCTTTGCAGGCGATTAAAGGCAAATGAAGGCTGTGAACGCTTTGATTTGTCAGGGATATAAAAATCAAATGTTTTATATACATATGGCCATGGCTTTATCTGAATAATACGCATATACATATATGTACATATATACATATTTATTAGCCATAAATGTTGGCAACTTCATAAAAGGGGGCCCGGCCTAGCGTTCCCCTCCCCCCCATAAATCTGCTGCTAAACTGCTTAATTTGCCATTTGGTGCAGTTTTTGCGAAACGATTTTAATAAATTCATAACCACAGAGAATGTGCCATGCAGCCGAAATTAATTTCATAAAATCGCACACACTCGCACGCACATGTGCGAAATTTAAATAAATGGAGCGGAGCTCCGGCACGCCCACTTTTCCCCGCCCCCACTCAGCCAACGCCCCAAAAAATAGAGAGAACGAGAGCGAACTCATTTTGGGTGGGGGGTGGAAAGTGGAAAGTGGAAAAGGCCATATCCGCATATGGAATATTATCTGGAAATACATTTAATTTCATTCAATAAGCCCGAGTAAAATCAAAGAGATATGTATATAAAAAATATTAAGGAAAGCTGACAGCCATCCCCTGTCACATATTATATATTTATTCACAACTCCTGTCAGTTTCCGCTTTGATGCCCTTGCTCATTTCCACACCAACTACTTATTTTCTTAATTAAATTTAATATAATATAAATATAAAGGCTATAATCCGGCCTGACATTTCATTGCAGTTCAAAGCCAATGAATGCGAAGACAACAATCGAATCGAATTAGTCTCAAACAGATGCATTTATTTGCTTAAAATCAACCACTATGCCTCGTGGGATGATAGCTAAACTAAACTGTATGGCATATTTCATAAATTAGCTATAACTGAACAAATAAATATAAATTATGAAAATAAATTCTGCTCATAATTAACCCGGCTATCTCGGTGTTTTGATAAAAACAATGTTCGAAACGCCCCGTTAAGAAATGCATATATAAATCGATTTTAGATTTAAGTCAGGAATTAAGAGATATTTAAACATGATTCCCCAAAACATTCTTCGCAGCATTTTTGTGCGAGTTTCCTTCGTTGGCCGCCTTGAAACAATTTTTAATTAACTTCGCAGAGCTGCGGCATGTCAAGAGCATTGTCGGTGTGTGTGTGTGTGTAGCAACCTATTTATTTATTTATTAAATTTTGCACAGTTTTTGGTGGGGAAATCTCTTCGTAAACTGCCAAGTGTGTGTGTGTGGGGGGGCACTTTTAATTATTTATTTCTCGCACAAATAAATTCGGCAGCTTGTGCGTGTGTGTAATTAGTTGCAGTACACACACACGTGCGTATTAAATATGAATTATATTTTTGGGAGCCAACTTCCGTTTGAGCCAAGTCAACAGCCATTTCTCGCAGCGTCAATCAGCAACAAACTCAGCAAATGTCTCATCAACATCAACGTCATCAACCCCGTTAGTTGTGTAAGTGTGTGTTGGGTGTTGGGTGTGGGTGTGTCTGCCAGGATGTGTGTGTGTGTGTCAACCCCCCACAAGTATGCAATATTTTCCGCTGAGCCGAGATACAAAACAGTGTAGACAGTGTACTTCAAGGATGCGACCACTATTTTGTTGCAAAACAAAGTTTAAATATTTGTCCACTTAAAAAACAGAATACACTGCTAATATTAATATTATTTTTTTATACAAGAAACTTGCATTATTAAAGTGTAGTTTAGTATTTATGACACTCCCTAACCTTGCATTTCATTAAACATATTTTCTGGTTTTTGTTATAAGTAACTCCGCATATGGTAACAATCTATCTGGAAAGCTAACGATAGGAACAATCACTCCAAGCTAGACCTTTTCACATGGAGACCTATTAACCCAGCTTTTATTTTCTTCCCTTTTTTTTTTTGTTGCTATTTTGTTGTTGTTGTTGTAGGCACTCTGCTTTTCTTTGCTAGCTTTTCCCGTATTTATTTGTTGGTCGTTGTCGTGGTTTCCGGATTTTGTTTTGTTGCAGAATGTTCGCTGTTCCATAGGCATTATCAGGCCACGCCCACTGCCCCAGATTTTGTGCCGGCTTTTGCCGCCTCCACCCGGCTTCCCCGATTTTCCTTCCTTCCTTTTTTTTTTTTTCTTCTCCCGCTATTCCTCATGCGGTCGACGATGCGACAACGTTTTATTAATAATACTTGAAGCGCTGATGGGGTTACGAGGAAATGTTGCAGGCAGTCGCCGCTTTTAATGCCCCACATAAAGTCTCCGTTCCCGTCTCCATGCTGTATACTCTATGGTATGTTTGTGGCAAATGAAAGTGGCAAATGGCAGCTGGAAAGTATAGAAAGTGGAAAGTGGAGCGTCTCTCGTCGTCGGCTCATCTGACGCTACGCTACTCATACGCCCCGTGCCCCGCGCCCACCCCTATTGCATGGGTATTATGTGTGTTTTTTAGTGTGTCATTGCTAGTTGTTTGTGCAGCGCCCGTGAAAAAAAAAAAAACACAAAGTAACAAACGTCGGAGTAGCGAAATAAATAAAAGAAATATCCGTAATAATGCCGCAGGCTTAGCTGGAACAAAAACACAACACAAGTGATGTCCTCCCTCCGAACTATTTGCTGGTCTTAAGTCCTGGTTTGCCTGGACAGGAAAGATTAGCGAAAAACGTTGGTATATCTTCCATTTTTACAAGCTCGGAAAATCGGATTTAAATACAATATACCATCTGGGGTAGACAAGGGAACTAGCCTCTGAAAGTAACCATCGAAAAGAAGTGATTTTATTATTTATAAACTGCTTTTAAAATGAAATAAAAGATGTCTGGAAATGTAATAAGCTAAAGGCCTTCATTGCTACAGCTTCAACCTTTAAGTTAAGCACAAATTTATTGTTTTCAAAGTAGCTTTTAATAATTAAAATATTAATAATAATAAAAACTACAATTTTAAGCTAAATTTGATATTGTTATCCCTGTTTTTTGGCCATAAATAATACCAAAAAACATCCTACATTAATCTCTGGCATTATTTTCTTACAAATATTTGTACGACTTCAATTTAAATGATAGTTACTATTATATAATCCTCTTTTTTCCTACAAATATTTGGCTCTGTGTACGCCTAACGGCTTAACGTCTGATGCATTTACATACATCCATATGTAAGTACATCCCCCGCCTACATCTACATCATTCAACTTTCATTTTGGGGCTGCTAACGATGCTTCTGATACATACTAATAACTTCTTTCATTAAAAATTCCTATGGGCCGCAGTCAAAAGCCATAAACGCTGCCGGCGGAGAGTGGGGTCCATTTTTTTTTAAACATACATACATATATCTATACATACATATATATGTATGTATATATTTTTTTTTTTTTGGTACGGGTTGGAAAATGTGGGAGGTGGGGGGAAGGGGCAAAGCACACACTTGAGCGCCGCTAAACTCGTCCAATTAGTAGCATTTAATTTGGTAAACAGCGGCATTTTCGTGCTTTTGCATTTTTTTTGTAATTAACAACAACAAGGCAGCAGCAACAGCAACAGCAACAGCAACAGCATCAGCATCAGCATCAGATGATGATTATGATTATGATTATGATGATGAAGAAGAAGATGATAAATATTATAAGGATAAAGAGGGGGCAGAGAGGCGGCAACTTGATGAGTGGCGCGAGGCTTTAGCCAGGTTTTATGTGTCAGCCATCTGCCGAGCTCCCAAACACACTCTCTTTCGATGCACAGAAACAAATTTGAGATCAATTTGAAATTAGTTTAATTTAA
>JAEIIG010012646.1:0-13164 GCA_018904695.1 Drosophila parvula
GGTTGCCTCTATTGTGCAGTGATTTTTCGATTAAATCTGAGGCTCTTTCAGAACATTGATCGTTGAGCTCCAAAGGAGGATCCTCCTTTGGAAATTGGCAAATAATATTAATAATAGTATTAAGCTTGTGGTTTTAGGTTGGGTTTATCCGCAGCCTCTTTTGCTGAATTTCGAACAACAAAAACAAGTTCGCCATTGTGCTTTCTTTTTGCGCAATTGTTCAAATAGTTGCCAGGCCAGGCTTTTGCCAATTTAATGCGCAGATAATACATACTAATAATAAAGCACTGAAAAATAAAGTTCCCTATTATATATACAACATAGTTGAGTTTTGATTTGATTGAGCTTTGAAAATAATGAAATAAATAATAAAAAACTAATACAAGTAATGATAGCTTGAGATAATATTCAGGGTTCATCGATATGCTTATAATTTAGGTATATTTAGTCATATTTGGTGTCTAATAAAAGGCATTCTATGTAGCTATTTATTGTAGACAAATAGTTAGAGTTAGATTAGTTAGAGTCAAGTAGTTAGAGTCAGTGTCACAGTTGTATTAAAAGAACAGAAAGGTAAAGAGAATATATATCATAAAAGGCAATGAAAACAATTCCGTCGTGTTGTTTGTGGACCTTTCTTATTCTTGCCGTGCGTCTTTGGCAGGTGCAAATCCGCGCTCGGCTTTCCGTATAAAAGGGGCACAAACTCAATGGAATTGGTATCAGTTGCTGCTAGCCACATCCACATCCATCAACATGCGTTACACTTGCGTTCTGGTCCTCTTGGCCACCATCGGCTGCCTGCTGATCGGAAGGACAGCTGCCACAGGCACCACCACAACCACAACGGAGGCGGCTACCACCACCACCACGACGACAACAACTGCCAGTCCCACCACGACGACTACCGCCTCGGCCACCACCACCACTACCGCTTCGTCCTCGTCGTCCTCGTCGAGTAAAAAGACAAAACACGTCAAAAGGACCGTAAGGAGCAAGCCGGTGGTGAAGAGGACTATCCGCCGAAGGCGGAACAAGAACAGCAGCTCCAGCTCCAGCTCCAGCTCCACTTCCAGCTCCACTTCCAGCTCAAGGAGCAGCAGGAACCGCCGCCGCCGCCTTCGTCGCAATTCAAATTAATTATCCTGATCTGATCCTGACCTCAACCTGATGAAACCCCAGCTGAAAAAACCTAATTTTTTTTTTTAGTAATTTAAGTTGCCTTTTGGGGCAATCCTTAAAGCAAATACAAATATCGATATAGAAGAGGTCTTGATTTTTGGGCGGAATACTCGCATGTTCATAAATGTTTTGTAGATTTTCCTACAGCTACTGAACAATATTATTTGGGATTTATATTATAGATATTATTATATATAAATGATATTATATATTAAAGATCTGTATACATAGATAGAGATGTACAAATATTCTCTATTCTCCATTTGTTATTTTCAATTATTTGTATTTAGCAAACAAAACAATTCCCTCTTCTCCACTACCATTTGTATCTAATTTTCAATAAAGAAACGTATCGACTACCGAATAATATGGAAATTCCAACATACCAAGGAAACATACAAGGAAAAACAACAAAAGGAAAATATAAGCAGATAAAAGTAACTCCATAAATTAGATTTCAGCAAGTGTGAGAAAACTCAATTTAATTCCCCGACCAAAAAAGGGTGAATGTACGCGAAATCAGAGTTACCCTTTACCTGGTGTTATTCCCCCCCACCTTACATAACTCATAAGATATTCAAAATGCAGACAGGCATTAAATATTTATTTGGCGATGCTTTGAGCCAACACAGAAAGTCGAGTTTCGTTTCGTTGCCATTGAAATCCATTAGCGCAAAAACCGAACTCGCCGAAAAACCCGCAAAAGCCCCAAAAGGCGCACTCCCTGTTTTCTGTATGGAAATGAGGGAAAAGTTTTCAACCGAAAAAAGCGAAGAGCAGCAAAAAGCTGTTGCCATAGATACCACACACACACACACACATACTAGTACACTTGGGTGTGTTACAAACACACAAAAACAAAAAAAAAAACAAAAAAACTAAAATGACGACAACGATTTTCATAACAAAGGAGGCGCGTCAGGTGGCTAGAAAACCAGCAGAGCTAACGGAAAGAAACAACTTCATTCGACTCGAAATTGTTGCCATTATCCAAGGAATTATTTGTACAATAATGTGGCATAGTTTTCGGAGCGCCCGTGGCATGAGCCGCCAAGTATGCAACCAAAAATGTCAACTCCCAACCGCTAAGGGGGCAACTTATGCGTAGATATTCCACAACTTAAATTTTAATTGAATTATATCAAGAATTGTATGAAGAAAACACATTTTAAAGTTCAAATTTCCTCAACTGTATTAACAGAAAATATTCCAACATTTAGTAATTTTTTCTGATCAAATTTGAGGATGGAGAAAGTTCCTTCATGTTTTTTTTTTAACCATAAACCAAGTGCTTCACTTTTATTTTTATAGTTCCCAAATAAAATCAAATTGTAATAAAATATAAAATATATATAAATATGTGTGGAATTGCAAGCAATAAAATTCATTCATCAATTCGAGCCAATCGAAGGGAATTTAAGGCAAAAAAAAAACAGAAACAGAAATGGCCTTCATAATTCTGCTAAGCCAACGAGTGCTTTTTAGTCTCAGCCACATTCACTTGATAGAGCCATAAAGCACCGTCTTACGTACACACATATATATCAATATATATATCAATATATAAGTATATATGTTATTGATTTTTATTGAGACATTTGCAAAATTAATGTCTATGATGCGGGCAGGAAACTCCCTGCACGACTTGTCGAATGATGAGCGGCATTAATAAATCAATAGCGTTTTGATGGCAAATAATTCGAGAGCCAAGGCACCGGGGATGCAGCAGCAATACGCATTGGGCCACATCCTTTTGCCACATCCTTGGGGGGGAGTTTCTCCCCCTCCACCCCAGATCTAGCAGTGTGTGTTAGGGAGTGTGTGAGTGTGTGTGATAAGCGACTTTCCAATCGCCAGGAGCTGTACACTGAGAAACTATGTCACTTCTCTGTCATTGTATTTTCCCATATTCTTTCAATTTCAAAACTAATTTGTAGGGAATCGTTTTAATAAGGTTAGGCTAAATATTTAAAAAATTATTTAATACTATTAAATAAATTAAGAAAACTCTAGGATTCTTAAAACATTTCGAGATGTGCCTAAAAGTATGCCATGCAACAAATGAGGTAACAAATTCAGTGCGCCCTACTAGGCTGAATGAATAGATAGACCAAGATGATAAAGGGGACTTCAGATGTCCTCGTATAACTTTAAAAATAAAAAGCTAAAAAAAAGGGGTCCTCGTATACCTTTAAAAATAAAAAACAAAAAAAAAGATGTCCTCGTATAATTTAAAAATAAAAAAATATGTCTTCGTATACCTTTAAAAAAAAACAACAAAAAAAATTCAGTATATATTTTATTTTATAATCTTTAAAAATAATAAATTTGGAATAACTTTTCAAGCGTTTTAAAAACCCTCAAAATATCTCTAGCACCCTCGTATGCCTTCATTTACCGGAGTCCAAGTGTGACCCTGTCTCCTATTTCCCTCAGTGTGACCCTGCTGCATGGACAGTTGACTCTGCCAACTCGTGTCGAGCTCTTTTTTTATTGATTGATGCCAGCAAGTCCAGTTTGTTTGTGTTGCTCCCGCCAGAAATAATAATAATAAAAAACAAAAAAGGAAAACAAAATGAAAAACAAAAAGCAAACAAGCGAATGCCATGCCATTAATTTTGTTCGAAGTCCCCTTACAATGGATCAAATGAAAAGAGCGGCTTGTTGTGGACGCAACTCTGATATGTGGATGGATGAGGGAATTCGGGACTGGGGATGCCAGTGGGACATCACTGACCTGGTTTGCCAAAGACCGTTTTCAACGGAATTAATGAACGGAGATAAGGGCGCAAATCGGGGAATTAGTTCTAGGAGGGGTTTCGAATTTAATGCTTTTTGGATTTATTTTTCTATTTCAGCTCAATTGGTTAGTTACATTTTGTTGTTGAAATTTATTTATCAGAATTCAAACTGAAAGATAGTTTTAAGGAATAAATTAGAGCTGGAAAAGTAGCGAAGTTACCGATTTTTCTTATATGTAAACATCGATATATCGGCCTTAAACATCGATGTTTTTCCAGCTCTAGAATAAATAGCAAAATAACTGTACAAATACAGACCATCGGCACAAAATATACTGAAAATGTACGAGTTCATAAAGAAATCCAAAATCTCCACTTAAATATTATAAATCTATTTAAAAATTTAAATATAAATATTGTTAAATACATAAGTAATCAGAAATTAAAGCCACATTAAAATAAGTCACTAGTCGCTAGTGCTCTCAAAATAAGCATTAAGTTAAACATTATATGCTAGATTTTATTTTTTTTAAATAAATAATAAATAAATATATTAATAGCTTATGGGTTTTGCTCTTTTGGCTTCTGCCACTTCCCCTTGATCTTTTCGAGGAAGCAAAGTTAAAATAAATTAGGGCTGAGGGCTGTGAAAGTTGAAATTCCTGCGGCTTAATTAATTCACTAGCCCGGCAACGTTTTTCTTTGAATCGAATTAAACGTTTAAGAGGCACCCCGTCCTCCACTCCTCCCTCCACTCCTCCGCCCTCCACTTCTACCGCCTTTCATGTAAATTTTCCTTTAGTTTGCCCGCATTTGTTTGGGCCAATTAAATACGCAAATACGTAAATGAAAAGCCACACCAACACACGGACAGGACACACGATGCCAGAGCTCGCTTTTCAGGACACGTGGAACCATATGCTGTTGTGCGTGTTTGTGTGTGGGCGTGGTCGTTGTGGGCGCATTTTGATTTATCCTGGCAGCGACAGGATGCTCGCACTCGATTTTGCAGGAAGCTGAGACCGCCCGCTGAGGCTGGCCGCTGTTACTTGCCGCCTAATGAGCAATTTAATTATGCACGTTGATTGATTGATGCTAATTGATGGAAGGCCAGTCGCCACAACAACTAGTCAGCCAGTCACTAAGCAGTGATTGAGCCAAGGAACCAAATGAACCAAAAAGGCATCAAAACTTCGAGAGAGAGAAAACAGGAAGCGCAAAACTTTAACTCAACTTCCCCAAACACTAAAGTCTCGCACAAATGTTGATGGTCAGCGGAGCGATAGTTGTTCGGGGGTGAGCTCACCATTTTCCATTTGGCCATGTTTGCACTTCCGTTTTCCTCCACGCGAAAAATGCTAAAGTCCGCCACTCATCTCAGCGCAAAAGCTGTGCTCGAGCGGAACAATTACTAAAAGCGCTTTGGCGCTCTGGCATAAATTTGCGGATGCAGCTGCAGCTGCAGCTGAATATATTTAAATATTTATACCACCACTCTCTACTGCATCTAACTTGGAAGAATTTCCTCAAAAAAATTATAACAAATTTAAAACGAGCTAAAATTATTTAATGGCCAACATGTGCGCTGTGCTCGGGCTGATAGCAAAAGAATGCTACCGACTTCCCAGACAATTAGAGACCATATGTTGCGAATTTTGTTCCTTCACACAATAAAGGCTGTTTATTTGGCCAAAAAAGCGAAAAAAAAAGAACAACAAAAACTGCTCTTATTCCTTTCACAATGGTTAACTTTAAGGCTAACCTCCGCCAAGATTTCTCCTTTCTCTCATATATATATTTTTATTGTTGTTTCTACTAAACAAAGTTCATGTTCAATGGCAGCGAACAACAGCAGAGAAAAAATAAAGAGAATTAAAAAAAAGGCCACACACAGTTAGTGGGCTGCCTTTAATGAAAATCATCGCAAATATTTACTGATTTTCAACAACAGACACCGGCAGACAACAGACACAGGCTCTTGATCAATGGAATCGATGAATGAAGATTCCCCCCAAAGCCGAAACCCAGACTAAATATTAAATATAATCATGCAAATAGTACGAATCGAGTAGTACGTGGGCCTGGCGCGTGTTTGGATTGAAATTTGTTGTTTGTCTTTGAGTTTCGCAGTTTTTGGCCGCGCAAATAGTTGACAATTGTGCAAATATGGCTCAAACGCCGTGTGCTCTGTTTGATATTAATTCTTTTCGACGGTTTTTTTTCGCAACTCTTTTGTTTTGTTTGGCTAATCGCCATTGTTTCATCTCAATGACGCAGAGAAACCGCCTATAAATGGGCCATCCAGCCACCGAGAATGGCAGAGAAGTACCACATTCCGAACCGAAAAACCAAGATGAAGCTTCACTTTCTGCTTTTGGCAGTCGTCCTGATCTGTGCCTTTAGGTACACGCACAGCACCACCACCGCCACATCGGAGGCCACCACCACCACCGATTCCTCTACCGATTCCTCCACCGATTCGTCCACCGACAGCACCACCGTTTCCACATCCTCCAGCTCGGCCAGTACAGCGGCTAGCACCAGTGCTGATAGTGCCACATCGGCCAGCTCCACTAGCACCAGTAGTGGCAGCTCGAGCAGCTCTTCCAAATCCAAGAAGAGCGCCGCTGCCAAGAGGAGGGCGAAGAAGCGTAGGGCCGCCGCCCGCAAGAAGCGTGCTGCCATCAGGAAGGCCCGCAGGCGCAACAGGGGTTAGACTGTGGCTAAAGGAAATACAGGACCCGGCTTAGAAGGAGACTGATCCCCAGGGGATCACAACCAACTGATCCGGAGTGAAGCGACAACGATTTTTTTTTCTTCCCCATCTACCCACTGTCCACGATCCTTTTGGAATCGATATATTAAAACAATTAAATATAATTCCGGCTATGGTATAAAATTGCATAAACACAATATTTTCAATTGGTTATTTTTTATTTTTTAAGTTAACTAAAGATGAAAGTTTTAAAGTGGAAGAAAAAGGTCAAACTAGATGTTTGCTCCGTGAACTCCAATCTAAATGCTCAGTGGCTTCTTCGTGGGAATCAGTGTTTTTCTGTTAACCCCCCCTATATTATCACTTAACAATTTTGTTGTATATCGTGAGTGAAAGTGATTTTACAGAACTATGTTTTATCCAAGCCTTTATTTCCTATATTTTCCATATGGTCTTGAAACATTTCTCAACGTAAAATTTCACCTCGAAAAATGTACAGAACGAGACGGTTGAAAGCGGAAAGGGACGGATTTAATGGCGTATTTGGAGTGCACTGAATCGGTTAGCCTGATTACTCGTTGGCCTCGCATCGTACATTGTTGCTGCTCCAAGGGTGAAAGGTTAAAGTTGCCACCAAAACCAACTCGCACGCACATACAGAAACGTACTCATATATGAGCTGCAATAAAAAGCAACAAGTTGAAAGACGACGCAAGCAAAAAAGCAACAGCCATCAAGGTCCCATTCCAATCTCCAGGTTCTTCAGCGCCGTTCCCATTTCGAATGGCAGACCTCGGCCGCAGACGAAGCGAAAACCCAAAACCCATCAGCAATTCGAGCACATAAAAATGGTTATATCCCAAGAATTGGGGATTGCCTTTCAACGCCAAACAGAATTCGAAATACTCTTATACAAAAAGTGAGTGGAATATTTTTGATAGCATAGCATTGAAAGAGTTATAAAAACAGTAACAGTGAATTGGGGAAAACTGTTGTTGTTGAAAGATTGTTGAAAATGTCTAGGCAACTGGCAAGCTAAACTGTACATTGTTGAAAATATATATTTGTATATTAAAATCTTTAGTGATTTAAGGTAATACCATATAATTTATATAAATAAAGATATATATTGTGGCAAAACCATTGTTGTTGAATGATTGTTGAAAAAGTCTAGGCAACTGGTCTAGGCAAAACTTTATATTGTTGAAAACATATTTATACATATATTAAAGTCTTTAGCGATTTAACGTAATAACTAAAATTGATATAAATAAAGATAAAACCATTATTGTTAAAAGATTGTTCAAAATGTCTAGGTAACTGGAAAGCTAAATTTCAATTTATTTTATTGAAAGTATTATTGAAAATTAATATTTATATATTAAAATCTTTAGTGATTAAACGTAATACCATAAAATGTATAATATATAAATAAACATATTTGTTGAGGCGAATCCATTGTTGTTGAAAGATTGTTGAAAAATTCTAGGCCCAGGGCACATTTTTGGGCGCCATTTATTGTACCCCTGTGCGAGTTATTCGAATTTAGTAAGGACTCCCATATATTCCAAATATATAATATAACTCTTTTCGACCGTACATGATAATGTAGTGTCTCCAGAAGAAAGAGTACTGAAATGGAAAACAATAACAAGCAGCAAACAGCACTGCCAACGCAATACAATGGGCACAACTGTTGCTGTTGTTGTTCCGCCTCTTCTTCCCCCCCCTTGACCTTCTTCACCTTCATCTTTTCCTTCTTCTTCTTCTGCTTCTTGCACCTTCTCCTCATCTCCACATCCTCCTTCCCCTCTTCATACACTTCCTCATTTTCTGGCATTGCAAACAAATGACAGGCGCGATTCTCAAATGAAAGCAACACCATAACAAGAGGGCAAAGGCAAAGGAGAGAGAGACAGACAGTTGGAGAGAGAGAAAGTGAGTGGGGTGGCGGGAGGGGGGGAGTGTATATAGGGCGCGTGAAAGAGACAGCGAGTGCATGAAAGTGACATTCGTCTTCAGAAAGAGATGGCAAAAGGAAAAGTCAGCAAAACAAAGGGCACACTCACATGTATGTGCGTGAGTGGGTGTGAGCGAGAGCGAGATGCCAATACAGGGTGAACATTATTTCAGTGCCCAAGAATCTTTTATTTTAGAAATTCTTCCAATTCTAAAATTAATAATAGGAATATTATTATATTATATTATTATATTATATATTATGAGGAAATTCAAACGCAAAGCTACATCAGGTTGTCCTTTAGCAAATTTAGTTTCCTTTGGCATTACTGTCAGTGTAGTTTGTAATTAAACAGTCTTAATAAATAACTTTCAAAACGTCGTGCTTACAGGAAATCATAGAGCATCCACTGTTTCAACGACTTAAGGGGGTTCATCAATTAACGCTCGTACCGTTGGCTCTTGATAAAAAGTTCAATCAAAAGCGACACGAGCATTTCTTGGGAACTTACAAAATATTAGAGGGATTTGTCATATTTTGATAACCACTTTGAAATATACACAAGAGAAAACAATCAAAATTAAATAATTTTTTTGTAATATAATTTTGATCCTCGACCAAATATATTTTGCGCTCAAAATGAATAGAGAAGCAAGTATTTCTTTTGCTTTTATTTGATTTTTACTAATACTTTCTTTTCAGTTTATTGCAAATTGAAGGAATACGGTTTAAATCGCATAATTCGCGAAGATGGTGCTCTCGGAGGAAATGAAGCTGCGTCTAGAAGTTGTGGTCAATGCCGTGGAGACCACTGTCTACTGGGAATTCGTGCCTCTCATCTTGATCTTGGGCTTCAGAAGGGGAGCTAATCCCGGCATGCCCTCCTTGACCATAATGAATCTATTCTGGTAATAGATAATAGTGTGAAGTTCACGAATATGAAGTTCACGAATATGAAGTTCACGAATCTGAAGTTCACGAATCTGAAGTTCATGATGTGCGCGCCAAAATTTGGTTAAAGTTGCATTTTCAGCATTTTGCATTTCCGGATGCAAGTGATGGGTTTGCAGACTTCTAAAATAATAAATTTTATAAAAGCACCTAAAAATAAGTAGTTGGATTTGCTTTAACTTGGTTTTATGGTCCAAGGTTTATGATCATACTTGATCCACTTGGAAATTCTTTTGTTATAATCCAATTAAATAACAAACAACAGATATCCTATATTCCAACTATATAGTTCTTTATCTACAATAAATATGGGAAATATTGTTAGTAGATATGAAGATATATGCCCCCCAAGGACAGACACCCTGTATTTATGTATATTGATATGCTGCGCTTTGTGGCCATTGATGTTGATATGCTCGACGTGACTTATATTATATTATATGTACGCACCGTCACACAAATAAATGTCTGCCCCCCCCATAAACCAACCCCAACACCCCCCGCCCCACACTTCCTTTGGAAAAAAAGAGAGGGGTATAGCCGTGAAGAAAGAGAGAGGCATACATACAATTACGCCTTGTTCTTGTCAGTTTGTCGTGTTTATTCTGTTTCTGTTTCTGTTTTTATGTTCGGTTCATGGTACTCTACGCTCTTATTATTGTTATTGTTACGACGCCCAATTCTTTGGAAAATTCAGCTTACTGCTTATTATTTTGCAAATACTTCAGGCCACACGACAAGCGAAATTTTCAAAACACTATAAGCTCCTTTCGGATATGTCTGGGTAATTTTTATATTCTTCAGTTGTTCGTCGTGTTTTCTTTCTTTCGTTTTTTGTTGCCACACAATGGCTGCCAGCTGTGAGGCTTAAATTTGAGAGTTGACGAGTGACAAGTGTCTTAGTGGCCGAAAAAAAAAAACAAGAAACCGTGAAAAAGGGGGCTTAAATCAACAAGTGTGTGGATGCGACAGATAAATCCAGAAACCCACTGAATATTTCAGCAGCTCTTTTTTTTATCAAAGTTTGCCGGAATGTCGGCTAGTTATTCAATCAAAAGTTGAGTTGAGAATGTCACTAAGAAATAATAATATAAATTACAGTTGCTTGGTGATTAGATAGTCGCCAAAAAGTAACTTGTTTTTAACTAGTTTTCTGGATTTATTTTTTTGCTGGCTTTAAAAAATGATTCATATTCGTTTGAATTCTAATTTAAATCGGAATTTAATGCCAGTACTTAAGTATCTATTTATTTTAAGTCACTCGATTGGGTTCTCCGATATGAAGCCAGATCTTGTGATTAAAAATCGATTAGCATATCGGAACGTGTAGTTGCAGTAAAGTAAAGTAAAGACTACGATTAAAGTTGGAATTAGTCAAGTTCTATGACGTCTTAAGCCTCAAGGCTCACACTCGAGATTGGCAAGAAACAATTAGTTTAGACCTCGTCCTTTTTGGCCAAATTGCCTTGCCTAATTTGGTTTTTTTTTTTTCTCCTTCTGGCTCGCCTTCCGAATTCGTATGCAAAGAGCGCATAAATTTAATCAGTTAGTCGGATGTTGTTTTCCCTCATTTTTGCCTCTCCATTTTCTCTATCACTTTCCGCTCTTTTTTTTTTTGGTTCTTTTTTTGCCTTAAGTCTGAAGGGGGCGTTTTGCGGTGGGCGTGGTCGGGTCGTAGGTGTGGCCAAGGCCCTGCGTGTTGGCCAAGACACAGAGAGCTGACACACCAACATGACATCGGGACACTGAGCGAATCAAGGAACTTCGAAAATGTGAAAATACAAAAAAAAATTGGTAGATTTTTAGAAAACATTTAAATAAAAATAAAAAATAAATTCAAATTTAAATATTTTAAAGGTATATATATTATAGATTTTATTAAAAGAAGATTGTTTTTCCGTAAAAGAATTTGATCAGTTTCTTTTATGGGAATTTTTGCAAGCAAGCAACTCGGCTAACATAAAGACAATCTTCTGAAACTCCAAATATTTCCACAGCTTTAGCTTGCTAATTTTTCTCTGTGTACTGTATACGAGAGCCCGCATGTTGTGTATGTGTGAACACAAGCAGCCAAATGGACAAATAGACAGACATCTAGCAGCAGACAGGCGAAAAGACGCAGTCAGGACGGGTCGGAAATGGGATATAGAGAATAGATAGAGAACCCGGCTTCCCTTCCTCACATCCTCTATGTTTACACTGATTTTTCCAGAATTTTCAATACCCAGGTATCAGAGCTTTAATTTTCTTTTGAGAAAACCTAGATATGGGTGGGAAATGCCATGAAAAAATATATTCTTAAATATTCCAAGTTTGGTGCTAATTTAAGATTGATTTCTTTTTCGTTTTGGCCAGGGTATTTTAGCACCCGAGTCACATCTATTGCCTGCTAGTTGATTTTCTCTTCAGTTTTTTTTTTAGCAAGGACTCCTTTTGGCAAGGACTCCCCTCGTCCTGTGTGTTGTGTATTTTGGCCATTTGGCATTGCGTTGGCATTCCCTTTGCCAGTTGCCATTTCCTGTATGTGCTAAACCAATAAAGCAACTTTTGACATGTCTGCCGGCTGTTTGAATTGCGTCCTAATTGTGCCACTCAGTGCGTGTGTCTCTATCTCTGTCTACATCTCTATTGGCCTCTCTGTCTCTGTCTCCATGTCCTTAGCCCTGCTGAGATTTCGTATTCGTTTTCATTTACCCGGAATCTTTTAGTCCAAATTGTCTCCAAAATTTCACATTCCGGCGTAGGTGACTCCAATTATGCTGGCATTTCAATCGATGTCAATCAATCAATCAATTAGCTATGCATCAATCAAACGCAGACTCCCCCCCGAAAATCCAGTTCCGTCGATTCAATAAAGATCAATTTCGGGACCCAAGGACCCACACTGACTTTTCCCCTAAATTTAATGTGGCCTTAAATTTCGTTTTTGCGGGAGGGAAATTGGGGGGTTGGGATATCCAGCTGCCACAGCTGGGCTAATTATTTCGGGAGTCCGGGAATCTCTGGGATCCTGGGACTCCGCCCTTTTCCACCACACGGTCAACATCATCAATCTTTCGGGCTCCCGGCCAATTTGACAGCGATTGCGACATTTACAACTGTTCATCATCAGTGGATTTAGCCAAGTCTAATCTCCGCCCGAAAATCCTGAGGAAAATGAGAGCAAAACCGATTTTGCTGGGCCAAGGATACGAGGTATGACAGGGAAAAAGTAAGGAAATTGTCTATAGAACTACTAAAGGGGATTAACTCTTTGGAAAAAGTAGAAGGAATATAAATCAATCAATTGAATAATAAAATAATGAGTCAACTTATTAGAAAACTCTTCTTCTGACCTCTTGAGAATTTTGCTAAACTAATTTACTATATACTATAATAATTAATATACTATTTTACTATTTAAAATATTTTAGTAGATAATAATGATGAAACAGTGCTTCTGATAGTGTGTTTCTAGCTAAAAAAAACATTATTTTCATAAAGCACACTTTCTTTTTCATTATAAACTTGTTTTTATTTATCTTAAATTGCTCGCATAAAATGCAGGTAACCTTATGAACATCCTTGCTATTAAATAAAGGAGGAAACCAGTTTAAATGATCTAAGAAATCGAC
>JAEIIG010012675.1:0-14979 GCA_018904695.1 Drosophila parvula
AAAAAAAAACAAAAAAAAAAAACAAAAACAAAGAGAAAAGAAAAGAAAATAAGGCCGGGCATAAGGAGCGGACGCCAACGAACCAGAATGAATCCGACGCCCGTGGGCATTGGATTCGGTTTTGGTCGCAAGCCGCCCAACAAGGCCAAAATGCGTTCCCGCTGGCGACCGCCGCCGCCGCTGCTGCTGCCGGTCGCCGGAGCAGCCGCGGGCGTGCCTCCTGCCGCCACCGCCACCGCCGTCGGCGCCGGCGTTGAGGCCGATCATCCGCTGTCATTTGCCGCGGAGCATAGTGAGGCTGCCACGCCCATTAATGCCACAGTGAGCAGCCGCCGCCGCCCAACGCAACATCAACAGTTTAAACACCAGCATCCACAGCAGCATAGCGGACGCGGCCAGGTGACAACCCTGGCGCTGCTGCTACTAGCCCTTGTGGCATTAAACAATCTGGAAACCCTGCTCGCCGTGCGAACCGAAGGACCGCGCAACCGTCACGGATCACCAGGTGAGTTGAGGGCTCTACACCCATGAAAAATAAGGCGATTTTCGGGAATTTTTCAAAGAAAAATTAAGCCATAGAATTTGAAACTAAATAGGATATACTTGGAGCTATATTTAAACATTTTTTTGTATGCAAAAATATTGAAAAGTAAGGGTGTTATTGGCTTTCTTGGGTGGTGTCCCAATAAAAAGTAACCCCAACTACTGACATGATTCTAGACAAAAGCATAAATGAAACGAGAAATTTAAAAAAAAAATGATTTAAAGTTAATTATACATATTTTCTATACCTATAATAATAATTTCCTATTCCTATAATACCCCATGATCTTTGAAAAATATTAAAATATACTAAAATGGCGAAGTTTTGAATAACATTACATTATTTTGGGCTTAAAAGTTGGTTTGTTTTTTTTAATGCCAGGTTGACAATTTTAAAACCAATCCAAAATATCATAGAACATTCTAAAGTAAATAAATATTATTATATTATTTAAAGTAAATATGTTCAGTTAAAATTTCAAGTCGATCCATCAATTTGTCGTTGAGTTGTAATGTCAGCAATTTTAAAAAATATTATTTCCAGAAAAACGCGCTTATAGTTTCAGGTTGTGTGGTGATTTCTGTGAGCGGTCGCTCTTTAGAACGTTGGCATTCATCAACTTTTCAAGATACGACCTTACCGCCTTTACAAGATATTTTTGAAACTTTAAACTAATGAATAGAAAAACAAAAACAATTCTTTGAAAGTGTCACACAGGTTTAGCCTCTTAGTAATATTCTTCCTGCCATTTAATTAATGAAAGTGCAGCTGGCTTATAATATTTAATCCTTGAACACCCTCATCCCTTTTGGCTCCTCGAAAATGTCAATATTAGCCCGACCAACTCCTATAAAATTCCTTGACATGTTTGAGTTATAAATTAGGAGGGGTCTTTGTCAGTTTTTCCAATCCCCCTCCTCCCAGTGGAAATTGCATTTCCCAGTGACTGTGCCTTCCCTCACGTATTGATTAGCACTTTATGCCGGCAAATTAAGGCACAAAGCGAGTGTCAGTCAGTCAGATGGCAGACAGCCTCCCACATTATTTCCCAGTGTATGCGTGTGAGCGACGGCGGTAACTGTTCGTGTCACTTGAAAATCTCGCCCGCAGCATGACCAACATTTCATCCCGTCCCGCTCAATTTCTACAAAAATTATGAACGCGCCCCGGGAAGACAATCGAAAGAAAGCAGTGCCGCCAGTCAGTTCGCAAAGCAAGTCGACGAGAAAAAAAGAGACCAGAGATTCGGTGTGGGGAAGGCAAAAAAAAAAACAAAAAAACAAAAAATTAATAAAATTACAAAAATCGTTACAGACCAAAAAACAAAAGCCAGACAAAAAACAAAACAGAGCTCGAGAAAAAAGCACAAAAAAAAAGAAATAAAACAAAACCAAACCGAAATGGGGAAAAAAACAAGTGAGAGGGTGGTGGGAAGGGGAGGGGTGGGTCATAATGGAGGGCGAGAAAAAAAAGCAAATCCCTCGCCGCATTTCCCGCAAATTCTTCGCGGCAAGTCGATGGCGCAAAAGTGCGCCAAGTCGTTGGCTTTTGATTTCTACTAGTGCCAGCAAAAATACAGGGTATCAGGAAGGGGAACTAAGCCCACAACAAAGGTTGATATTATATAAGATATAAAAAATAGTTATTTAATTATTATTTATAAGAAGATACTAGGGAGTTGGAAAAAGGAAAGTATAAAGAATAAATAAATATTTATTTAATATTAAATCTATAATTCCGACTATAATTCCTACTATATAATATCCTACTGCGTCAGGGGAAAGATTTTTATTAAGATTATTATTCAGTTTTAATGTTAACAGTAATTTATTTGTTAACCAATAAACATAAGCAATTAAACAAAATACTTCTCGATTGTATGTTCTTTCGATTTTCTTTCCCATGTTCTTCAGAAAATGTATACAGCTATTTTATTTTTAATATTTATTTATTTAAATCAAAGTACTCTTCAATTTTAACTTTTTTCCAAATTCATTCTCTTAAAAAGTGTGACCAGCTCTCTTAGCAAAAGCCACATTTCATCGATATTTGTATCGATAACAAGGTAAAGATTTTATTCTTTCAAATTAAAGCTAAAGTTGCTCATATTTTTGTGTTTTTATAACAGAGAGTGTTGATTTCACAGATGCTTCAAATACTTTAAAGAATGCGATCTTCTGTGTGTGAAAATAATATAAATCATAGCTTAGCTTAGGGCAACCCCTAGTCGTTATCATTTCACTCCACATATTCCTACTTGTTTGTAGTGTGCTTATTATTGTTGTTGCTGTTAGTGCTGCCAGAAATTATGAATCAGGAAGTCTTAATAAGCGCAATTTCAAGTCGTTAGTCACACAAAGTAACAACAGCAACACAAAAAAAAAGAAGAAAAAATGCTGGAAGTTCTCCTCCAGCCACGTCTTTGCCAGTGCTCAGAATTCTTACTAAATTTTTACTCACACACACACAGCCATAATTGTATATATATCTATATATATATGTATATGTGTATATATGTACAGGGCTATTAGCGCCTGTATGGTGGGGAATACTTTATATATGGGGGCGGTCATTCTGCAGTTGTTGTCGTTGATTTTAATTAAGTGAAACGTTTTAATGTGCGCCACAGATTTTCAGATTTTCCGCCCTTGATGCAGGCGCTCCGAAAAAAAATACCATGGCAACTTTGGTGGTGGGAGGCGAGCAGGACTCAGGGTGGAATTTCATGGGCAACTACTATTTATTTGTAGGGGGGGACAAAAAAAAAATGAGAAATGTTTAAACAGTAAATGTCAAGACAAGCGATCAAATTGCTTATTAAAGCAAATGAAAAATGACCAGGAGGAGTTTCAAGGAACACAGCCAAAAAGAGGGAAATATGATTACATTTAAATAATTTAAAAAAAACAGGCCATTAACCTAATTAAAAGTGGAAATATCCTAAAGATATTCGTTACATATACATTTTTTTAGTATAGAAAATATATTGATAAATATTTGTTTGTTGTAACTAGAGGGCATAAAAAATGAGACAAGCGTGATAAATGTTCCATAAAGCTATTTTAAGCCACCTTTCATAGCGTTGTCGGAGTTGGCTAAGTCCGCCGGATTAACCAAATGCCAAGATAATCCATTTTAAAAAAGCTCTAAAGTGTTTTTATTCAGTTTTTGTCTGGAATTGTTAAAACCATTATTGATTATGGCTTACATAATGTACAAATATGAATAATTTATTTGTGAAATTGAGTTAAAGTTTTAGAGAAGAAAATGGAAATAAATATCAAGATGCGAGCTATATAATACAATGATTTCTTTTTATTTTGTTAAGGAAAAATATTATATTATTTAGTCTTGGTTATTTAGGATTTTCTTTAAGTTTAAGGTCTGTTTTAGCCGATTTCCCCTGTACCTTGCCTTGGTGTGGTGGTATGTTAATTGGATATATACGAGTATGTCCATGCATTGGACCCTGGACTCTGAGTTGAAGTCATGTGACAAGCATGACGAACCATTGAGGTTGTCGTTACCCTTGCCCCTTTCTCCCATCCATATATACCCAGTTCCCTCTGATAAATCTGAGATATATATATAATTTTTTATATCTAGTTAGTTGATGAGATGGAGTGGGCGGGGGGAGCTAGTAACAGTGCAATTGCAATACAAAGTCATTTAATGCAATTTGCTGATTGCGCTTTGTTGCTGTGTTGATGTTGTTCCCTGATTTACCTTTTGACATTTGAGCAAAGTGTGTGTGTGTGTGTGTGTGGTTGTTGCTGACAATGCAAGTATCCCACAGTGTGACGCACACACTTCCGCATCCCGCATACCGCCATCGCCCTCCACCCTGCTCACCGTTTTTCGGGGAAACCCCCGCCGCCTCTTGGCGGATTCCCATGCGCAAAGTGCAAAAGCCAAAGGCAGAAGAAATGGCTTTAATGGCATTTAATAAACATGGCACAAACACAACATTTTCAGGGGGTCTTTGTAAAAAGCAGGGGGATGGAGGAGGGTGCCTTAACAACCGGCAACCGGATTCAAATTCCAGTTTCAATATGACGCTGGCTCTATAGATGTTGCTGCTGCTGCGGAGAATGCTGCTCCAAAGTTGCTGGCGCAGTTTGAAGGAGTCGCTTGCCTCATCATAACCATCATAATGATCACAAACATCATCGGCATCATCATCATCATGGCGATTATTATGCATTATCATCATCACGAATGTGCTAGTTACAGAGTGACACCCATTTCAATGCAATGAAATGCAATGCAACGCACAGCCAGCAACGACAACGATGTCACTGGACAGATACCCTATAGGTTTCAAGTATATACCCTGGCTTTAACACAGGAGGTATTTTTAAATTAGATTTCTCTTAAATCAAAGTATAGTTTGCTGACTTAAAACCCTTAAATTCACAGCCAAGGAGCTTCTTCCGTACTTAGCAATATTTTGCGCAAGCTTGCTTCTGAATTCGTACTTGAGAATTATAAGTGCGCTCTTTTGCCAGAGTTTTTTTATGCTTGAATGATTCCTTCAAGAATCAGAGGTGTTTTCTTTTTTAGTTTTCATATTTTTCAGTAAGCCTAGTCTATTTTGAATTTATCAATTTAGTTTATAAAAATTAAATATAAAAAGAAATAAATATATTTAGAGTATTTGCCATTCGGTGTTTCCCTTGACTATTCCCTTGTCTGGTGCTCGTTTTCAGTTGCTTGTTGCTGTTGTCATTTGGCCTTTAATCACAGACGACAGCAGCAACATCATCAGCAGAAGCAACAGCAACAGCAACAGCAGCAGCATCTGTAACTGCAACTGCAACTGCAAGTGCGACGGCAGCAACATCAACGGCAACCGCAGCATCAGCAGCCAAAGCCACTGCCACCGATGCTGCCTCTTCTTTCACTCGCAAAATACACTCGCAGAAACACGCACACAAAGGCAGCCTGGCCGGTGGGTGGCTGTTGACCGCAAAGTTAATTGCAGTGTGTGTTGCACTTGCCTTGTGTTGCTGCTGCTGCTGCTGGTGCTGCTGCACAAGTTGCTGCCGCCTTATGTTGCTGCTGTTGCGGTCGCTTGCCCCGTTGCGGGCAAATAACTTTGCTAATACTTTGACCAGCCCAAAAGGCACTTGGCAAACTTTGCCACCACACGCAAAACACACACAGAGACTTACACTCTAAACAAATGTACATACATAAAATATAAGAGAGAAAAAAAGGTCATAAGGCGGATGAGAAAAGGCAGACAACTTTAAGAAAATAAAGGTACAAATAATTAAAGTATATTTCATAAAAAATACATTTTATTGGGAGAAACAAAGAAATGAAAGTACTCATGATGCATCAAATAAATAATATTTATAAAGATAATACTGTTAATTTTACTTACATCTTAAACTCTGTTTTGTTTCCTATTTAGACAATATTAATCCTTATCTCACTTACCCAGCCTAGAACCATTAACTTGACCGCTGCTGTCCGACTTTCGCCCGACAGTTTGGCAACCGTTCAATGCGAAACTGTCGCGGCCATTTAAATTCCATGCCAATGTCAATAAATATGTTCATTGGTGTATTCCGAGAGATCTAGCGACCTCTCTCCCCTTCTACCTCCCTCTCCCTCCTTGAGGGGGGGCTCAGGTGAAACCAGTTCAAACTGCAATCTCCAAACGCAGTTGCAGTCTCTGCAGTTGCTGTGCTGCTGCGCTTGGCTGCATGCTTTTTTATGCTTTTTTAGTGCTTTTGCTTTTGCCGGCCGGCTCTAATTTTTTGTTGCTTTGTCTGCAGTCGCTTTTAGTGTTGCAAAAATTGCAGCTAAAAAAGTTAGATAAATAAAAGAATCAAATTGAAGAGCTAAACTTTTATAATTAGAGATGGTTGTATGTATCGATACTCTCAGATAACACTGATGACTATCGATAATATGCATATTTAATTTATTTTCAGCTTATCTCTTAGATAACTTGCATAATTCTCTATAATTTTGTAATATTCTGAATATTTGAGTTCGCTGCCTAAATCCTTTGTTTTCGGAATGTTTTTCAAATCAAATATAACAAATTTAATGCGAAATGAACTAGTTAACTTACAGTTTCATTAAATATAACATTAAAATTAGAAAACTAAAGCTACTGTTACTTGTACAAATGTTAATATAGTTTATGTTAATGTGGGATTTACCTAAATACTGGCTAAATGATCATCTCCGCTGCCGAGGATCGTTTTGTTCACTCTTTTCATTTGTTTTCCTTTTTTTTTGCATTCTCATCATCATCACCTTTTCTCTCTTCCGTCTCGCTTCGATCCACAAGGAGAGACAGAGAGGTTGGAGAGCGTTGATCACAAGGCGAAAAAAAAGGTGTGAGCGGTTTAAATGCCGGTAATAACATCATAGGTCAGCCGGTCGGTTTTGTTTTTCCTTTTCGCTGTTTTTTTTTGTACTTTTTGTTTTATTTCATTATATCCCCCGCTGGTCACATGTCTCGCATCTGCTGTCTCTTTTACACCAAAACGTATGTACATATGTATGTACATATATGTATGTATTTGTCTTCTTTGTTGTTGTTGTTGCTTTTGCTATAAACAATATTTTGCTCTTCACTTTTGTTGTTTCTCTTTATTGCCGCTTTGTGTGTGCGTCGCCGTTATTGTTGTTGTTGTTGTTGCTTTGTCTGTCTTTCATTTATTTATTTTTATTTTCCCTTTCCTCTCTCGTCCGTCTCGTCCCTCATCCACCGGCTGGCTCTGTCGTGCAGCATTCCGGTGCCTGGCACCGGCGATCACCGTTTCAAACACAACACACAAGCACAAGCACAAGTATCAGCAACAACACCAACAACACCAACAACACCAATAACAACAATTACAACAACGCGGACAGACAATCGTCGCTCAGTGCATTTGCACCGTTTGTGAGAGAGAGTGCGAGTGCGCGGGTGAAGGGAATAATAGAGTGGACCATAAGAGTGTAGAGAGAAGAAAATTGTTGTTGAACTTTTTCTATAAGGGAAATACTGAGGATATTTCTAGGAGAATTAATTTTCTTCCTTTTATAAGTGCGAATTTCATTTAAGACTTCAAACATTCTTTAAATAAGGGTTTGTTTTTATGGATCAAGAAAGAAAATAGAAAAGAAAAAGGATGGACACAGTTAGGATGGCCCAAGACTACTGTGCGTATGAGTAATATTAGCTTGAAAAAAAGGAAGTCCTTTATTTTTAACATACTACGATAGCTAGCTAAGATTATAGCTAAGATAAATGTATTTTCTTTATTTGAAAAGTGGGTAACTCATATACGATTTCTACAATCTACAAATTAGCGTTGATCTTTTTCGAATAGGAAACAAAATATAATAGAAAAAGGATGGACACACATATTATAGTTAAGTCTAAGACCATTGTGCGTATGAGTAATTAGAAAAGAAAAGAAGCAATTCATTAATGTGTGTTTTCTTAGCATACCAAGACTGATAATTAAGCTTATAGCTACATATAGGATATTATAATACTGATTAATACTGATTATAAAAAATAAACCCTTGTGTAATAGTTGGAAATAGTGTTGGATAGTGTTGGAATAGTGTTGGAATAGTGAAATAGTAGGAAAATCTATTTTCTTAACTTTAAAAGTGGGAATTTTAATATATATAGCTTACAATCTTAAAATAAGGGGTTATCACTTTGGAATAGAAAACCAAATAGAAAAAAAAATAGGATGGATACAGGATTTAATATAGTTGTTGGTAATTGTTATTGGTATTATAGTAATTGGCTTAGAAATAAGCAAAAAGCTATAGCTATTTATAACCCTTTGTAATAGGACCACTCTAGTAGTTGTGTTTATAGATTGAAATTGTACACTGAACATTTACAGGCAATTTCAGATCATATCTGTAGATAATCCGCCATCTTTGTGCTACTTTGTATATTTTTGTAATCATTTTCTATACGATTTATTACAAGTTGTTAACTGGAAATGCACAACAGGCGCTATTAATTAGCTGCACGAAAATGCATTCTCATAATCCATCAAAGGGTTCTCCAACTTTATATAATCGCAGATAAACTGCTTATGCAAATTATATCTCCAGTATATATAATATTATATATATTTCCAATACGTTGCACGTCTCAACTTCCTGTTGAAGATTTTTGCCAAGACAAAATCTGAGAAATCCGCACTCAATGCCCATTTAAGTATGGCTTGGCATGAGCAGCTTGGCTTATTCCCCTCATTGCCTTTCGATTCGAGTTAGTTTCCCAGCATTTGCAACGATTCATTTGCGGCTTTAATTGCACAGCATTCAAATCCCAACCAATTAAGCCCTAGTCAAAGTAAATAAAATGAAAATTCCAGGAAGCTACTACGCCGACTGGCTATAAAATGGAAACTCGTTTTAAATTCTCTTTTCAATTTTGGCCGCAGATTAAGTTGCCTATTTATTAGTTTATTTGTTGTTTTATTTTTTTTTTCTTTATTTTTCGATTTAAATAAGGGAATGGGGGATTTTTCCGAAATGTTGCACAAAGTTCACTTCATTTGTGTGGCTCATAAATTCTTTACGAAATATTTTTGGTTTGCTTTGCCTATGTACATACATATATAGTATATAAATATTTTTTTTACGATTGAAGCTGGTAACCGTATGCCGCGCATCTAAATGGAAAAATTTCCTTTATTATTTTTTTCCGCTGCCGCATTTTGTTATTGTTATTTTCCTCCATTTTTCGGGGAACACCTGGCTGAGAGTTTTTGGAATTTTGTAGTTTGTGGCATTTAATTTAAATAAATACTGTATCCGGATCGATAGCGTTTCAATTATAGAAACCAGCGCCGTATCGGTGAAAAGAAGCAAAACCATTTTTACTGTTGGCTATTAACATTTTGGTAACAGACATAAACCGCTTAGCCATTCAATTTTAAACGAAAAGGAATCATTCTTCTTTTTTTCTTTTCTTTTTTTTTTGCAAAAAATGAAATATATATATTTTTGTGTATTTGCCATCAATGATTCTTTACTAATTGGCCACTCAAAAGGCATTCATATATGTAATGGAACACATCAATTTGCTATTCCATTTTCCTAAACTCAATGACAGGATCGGTAATAATAAATAAATACTGGCAATCGCATTACGATTGCCATCTCTGCCATCAGCCAAGGCAAACAAAGCTTTGTTTAATAAATAAATAAGTTGGCTAATCAAACAAGGCAAAGGCCAAGGAGTTGTTAAATAGTTTTAAGCGTAGCCACACAAATAAATATGAAATAAAATCAAAAGAAAAGGATCAGTGTAAATTGCACCATTTTGTTTGAAAATTGAATTTTAACTGCCTTATATGGCTTACACTTAACTTTAATGTGCCTTCTTAATTGGCCTAATTATAACACTATGCATTATGCATTCACCCCATTTAATTATGCCACTTTTTTATTTGTTTTACGAAATAGAATACGTTAAGCACCTCTGCCTTATTTCGCGCAGAACAATTTTAATTGAAATTTAAACAAATTTTCGGTACTTTTTGGGCGAAACTTTCTCCTGCCAAGCGGGGGGGTGCCTTGCCCTGTGGGTGGCCTGGACGGATATAGACTCGCTCTCCCTATATATCTATATACATATATGAAAACAATATGGCAACATGCATACCTTTACACACAGCCAAGCATCGCATATTTTATGCATTCTAACTGTGCTTTCTAATGCTTGTCCTCTATGCTCCTCCACATGAGCGTGTGTGTGTGTGTGTGTGTGTGCAGGGAGTGCGTGCATGTGTGTGTGTGTGTGTAGGTGTGCCGGCTGGCAAAGTTAATTGTTTTTGAATAATTAATTACACACTGCGCGGCAGCAACAATGCAAATTTATGTAACCGGCCACGATGCTGATGATGATGATGATGATGACGATGGGAGTGGTTAAAAACTATGGCCAAGAACGATAGGCGAGGGGGGCAAGGGTCAAGGGGGCAACAGCAGGCTAACGATTGTAAGCCGCCATCAATGTCAATAATGAGGTTTTGATTGCACTTCCGACGGACATTTTTCAATCGCAAAGCATCGATAAATATGCTGGAAACTAAGGGTATTTTGGCATCAAGTAAAATTCTATTGAATACAAAAATTTACAAATAATATCCATACGTTATTTAGAGCATTTTAATTCCTCCAAATAAATATATATAGCAGTATGATATATCCCTAATTCAATATCTCTCCAATTTGCTGGAGTTTAAAAGCGCTTAAAACCTGTTCCGATTTAATTGATGGCAAACTCGATTAAGCCCCAGCACTCCGGGGCCCTTAGTCATTCGTTATTCCGCCGTATACCCAAACATTATTAAGTTTTAAAATATTCCCTTTCATGCTGTGATATACACATACATATATACATATATATGTATATATATATTGTATATATTTTATTTTATTTTTTTCGTTTTATTGCCGATGGCTGGCGCTGAGTAAATAGTTTGGCAAAGCCTTTGGCCCAGGCAGGCGGCGGTGGGGATTAAATCGATTTTTCGCCGTTGTTTATTATTATTTTTTAATCAACTATTAAATTGGGTCCAGCACAAAATGAATCGAATTTAATTTGCCGAAAAATTCGAAATGCCTGCCTGCTTTTTAGCATTTTTCTTTGTTTTTGGTGACACATCCTCTTTTTTATTTCGTGAATATAATGAAGTTTTCGCTGTGCAGTTTCCCCTTTTATTAATTGGGTTGAAATGGAAAATTGATTAGCAACAGCCGGGCACTCGGGGACACCTGTGGATTTTTTTTTTTACCAGCATCACAAAGGTAACCAAATCGTGGTTTTGTTTTGCCAGACAATTCCGATTTATTGAATATATATACATGCCTTTATATATTCTATAGAATATTCTGCTGGCAATTATTGGCAAGATCCACTATCGAAATTTAATTGTTATTATAAGAAGCGTTTCGCAAATGCAAATATTGCGAAACCCTAAAAAATCTTATGCTCTTCAGGGTTTCTTTAGGTTTAAATCTGTATTTTAATAAATTTAAAATTATATATGTATATAGAGCGGGCATTTAGTAGGATACTGATGAGGAAAATGTGACTTCCTTTTAAGTTTAATACAGTTTGTCTTTGACTAAATCATTGTGTTATCTTTTATTTTTTGTTTAGTTTTTCAAATAAATTACCCAAATAAAATCCAGTCTATGTTAAGCATATTATTATTGGTCCTATTTTTTTTAATTATTAAGTTTACTGATGAAAGTGATGTACTGTTGCGACACGCACTGTATAGCAAACAGCAGCAAAATTAATTGAATGGCACAATTTTCTGGGTGAAAAGCGCAAAAAAACACTTTGGCCGTAGGCATCAACACCCGTGTTCTTTTTGCTCAAGAGGAAAAACCATTTGGGTCCGTGATTTTTTATGATTACTTTTTTTTTGCGACTCCCGCGAACGGACGGACGCTTCCTTTTGGCGGACAATTTTTCCCCGCTTTTTTTATTTTTTATTCGACGTTGCATAAACGAATTTGCATCGTCGATGCGATGAAATAAATGCGAGAATTTATACATTTAACGTTATTTTTGCATCTCCATTTGGTAGGAAAATCCTGTGGATCGACCACGCCCCCATCCCCCCACAAGGTTCCGTAATGCTCTTAGCAGAGCTCCCTGTCTGCCGCCAATAAAAAAATGAAGTAAAAATAAAAAAAGGGCCAACCTGAATAAAGCCGAATAGCTGAACACATTTTAAATTTGCATACGTCCCTCTGCAGGGTATCCTATTAAAGGATGCGGATGGGAAATCGGGATCACCCCCATTAATCCTTTGATGTTGTAGATCTGCCTAAATAAGCCCTAAATTTTGTGCCTTCTGATGTATTTAATTATAATTTATTTATTTATTTTATCTTATCTCTAGTACTGTGATATTAAATTATATTAATCTCATATAGATGTATTAATTAATATCAATTAAAATATATAATTAATAAGAGCATTCCCGCTTCGTTTCTGCCGCATTCATTCGCCGGAATATTTCCACGAAACTTGCGTTCAAAAATGCGAAAAGAACCTGCTGTTGCTGGTTGCCCTATTGAATTAGTCCAGCACGGTGCAATTGCTTGATTAACTCTTGTATAATGCAGGTGGGCAGGTGGGCCTCCCGAAAAAGGGGGTCGCGAGGTGTTTGTTGCATTCCACCGATATTTGTGTGGCAGTCACCGAGTGAGAGGGACAAGTCAATGACCATAAAAGTCAACACTCACTCGACGCACGCGACGCGAAAGAGATGGCTATAACGGGGCGGGGGGAAAGTGGTTAAAGGGGGTGGGTGTGGCTGTAGTGGTGTGGTGTGGTGTGTGTACATCTAGCGGCGGCATTTTTGCCTTCCGGCCAAACCTGAAAAGCTCACACACTCGCACGCGCAAAAATAGAAACAGCGGCGTAACTGACAAACAAAAAAAAAAAGGATAAGACACTTTGCAATGCAAATTTCTTTCTTTCTCTCTTAGGTTGTGTATTTGTGACATATTTAAACTAAAAGCAGTTTAGGTAGGCAAGGTGTTTATCATATCACAGATTTCCAGGGCATAGAGCTATATACGGATTATAAGAAAATATATTCAGGCTGCTCTTCTACATTGTGTTAAAAGAAGTTAGAAAAGTTAACTTAGGGCGGAGGCAAAGTTTATATAATATATCCTTGCAGAATATGACCGACAGACAGATAGATGGACGGACAGCCAGCCAAGGCAGACGGACAGGGCGGACGGACAGGGCAGACGGACAGGGCAGACGGACAGCGCAGACGGACAGGGCAGTAGGACTGATAAACGGACAGGGCACACGGACAAAGCAGACGGACAGCCATACAGGGCAGACGGACAGGAGAGACGGACAGGGCAGTCGAACTACTAGACGGACAGACGGACAGGGCAAACGGACAGGGTAAACGGACAGGGCAGACGGACAGGGAAGACGGACAGGGCAGACGGACAGACAGACGGACATGACTAGATCGACCTGGTTGCTAATGCTAATCAAGAATATATATATTTTATGGGGTCAGAGATAATAGAAGGGTTATAATAAACCCTACAAGAGTATAAAAACTTAAAAAAAAATATTTAAGTCATAATTATATCACAAATTTATTGGAAATATCTATAAAATCTTCTCAGAACTATAATAAAATATTCGAAACATAATTATCTTGCTGGACATCTCTGGCTGAACATCTTATATAATATTTAATAAGATAAAAAACTAAAAATAAATAATATAAGTAATAACTAAAAACACTGCCGACAATTGCTCTCAGTGTGGTCGACATTCAAATGGCTAACAAATAAAAGACTGTGTGCGCAAAAACCAAGAGATGATAATGACGATGGCAGAGAACCAGTTGCTTCGCTAAAGCCCGGCCATAACCATTAGCCAGCTTCATTCATAGATGCCAAATAGCACGGCCAAGAGATGGAATCTTTGCGGCATGCCGAGAGGAAGGAGTCGAGTGCATATAGTATATAGCGTATGATCGGATCCATATGCTGACCAGCTGTGTGTTAACCTTCTGCTTGGAGGTGTACGAGCCCGACCCGAGCTGTTGCTCAATCACAGATTCGACTACCAAATGCCAATTGCAAATTGCAAATAGCGAATAGCAAATGCCAAAGCCTCTGGCAGAAATATATTGGCATTGCTGGCTAAATCCCAAATTGCATAAGTGTTAATATATATTTCGTGAAAATCTATTAACAAATGCAGGCTGGCTGGCGCCTTTCTGGAGAATATCTTCCATAATGGTGGGGAATGGCTTTCCAGCTTCGCCTGTCGCTGCAAAAGTTTTTAATTACTTGCCAGACTGGGATTGAAAGCCACTCCAATGATTGATTACACACTGATAGCAGTCAAGGTGACTTTGCGATATCATCTTGCACTTCATCTGCCACTTGTTCGCCCTTTTTCCGCCATTTTCTATTGCGAACTTCATCCGCCCCCCCATCTTGGCCTGCTACTGTGGACTTCCTCTCGAGTCCCTAAGTATCTACAGTGTTTATAAATTAACTTGGCTTCGCAGCCAACCCGATGCCAACCGAGGCAGCATCACCTTTACCGTTGCCTTGGCGTTTACCTTTACCTTTAGTACCGTGCCCAGGTACGAGAGCAGCAGGCGAAACCCACCGTTAATCACTTGGACGCCCCCTTAATGCCACACCCCCCTTTATGAGGGGCAACTGCAGCTGGCCCAGTTACATCAGCAGATACCCCAACATAAAATAAAAGGGGATTTTATAAATAGGAGATGAGCGAAATTATGAGGATGGTAAATAACATAAATAGGGCGAAATTGTATTTAAAATGTTATTATTATAAGTATATAATAAATATGGGATAAATATAAATATAAAATATATACTGTAAGACTAAACTTCTTACTAATTTT
>JAEIIG010012692.1:0-10174 GCA_018904695.1 Drosophila parvula
CCTTTAGGTAGCAGTACACTAGGTTTAATAAATAAATAAATATACATCTTTTTACGAAAAGAAAAGAAGGAAGATGCTTAAACTGACATATTTAATTCCATACTTTAAGACACATTTGGTATTCTTTTTTTTTATTAAATTAAAACAATGAATATCAATAAAAATTTTATCAAAATACATTATCAAAATCAAATATTTTAAAAACTAATTTCATGTATTTTCCAAGGCGCTTTTTGCTCATTTTCTATACATTCTTAATAAGCTTTATTTCAAATATTTATGCTTGCTAGGTTGCTGTTATTTAAAACAACTTTCAAACATTGCTTAATATTCTTGAAAACAAACAATCCTACATTTCTATCTCTGGACAAAATCTGTGCGATCCGACAACAATTTCATCTTGCTTTTGCATAAATTCCAACAATTCTAGTTAGCTCTTGTACCCTATGAACTTCCCGGGTATATCAATATGTTTATGAGGTAGAGCTTAGATGGCTCAATTTTAGGATGAATCTGAATTCCTGATTTGTAGTTCCATGTCATCACCCTTTGGCTTTGCCTGATTTGTGTGCCTCTTGCCTCCTTGGTCAGATACTCAGATAGATAATGCGAGGATATTGTCTGTCAGAGAGGTCTGTTCCTGCAACTCAATTTCTGTTACTTTATACGGCCAAAAATGGTTACACATGACGAAGGGATGGATGGCTGGATGGATGGATGGATGGATGGATGGATGGCTGTTTGGATGGGTAAGGGCCTTTGCTATCCGGTTTCATGGGGGCCGCTTTAAAGTTCAGACCCTCAAAAAAGCGGGGATGGAGGTATCCATTCGTACACTCGTACTTTCAGTTGGACTCGTGTGTGCGGTGTGTGTGGTGTGTGTGTGATGTGTGTGTTTGCTTTCCCTCTGCACAATTCTCGTGATTGTTTTTGTTGCCATTTTGTTGGTGTTTTTTTGTTGTTTTGGTAGCTGTTGTTACTGCTTTTTTGTTGTTCGTGTCAGCGGTTTTTTGCTCGGAAATAAAAAACCTCGAAACAAATTAAATATGCAAATAAAAGAAAAACGTTGCAATTTTGCGCTTTGTTAAATATTTGCTCAATGGGTTTTCGTTCTCAGTTTCTCTGTTCTCTGTTCTCTGTTCTCAGTTTCTCAGTTCGATGTTCCCCTTATCCCCCAGCCGTTTTTTGTTGCCAGTCGCCAGTTGTTTGGCTTTGTTTTTGTGTTTTTTTTTTTGGCCGCTAACCTCCTTGGTTTTAGCCCACACGAATTTTCCAGGTGGAGCCCCGTCGTCGCTGTTAATCCGGGATTACCACCTCAAACTTTGCTAGCGTGTGCAATCAATAGTGATTTGGCGGCGCGCGACCTTCAAGGGACTTTTAATATGCAAATAACTCTCGGACAGAGGCCCCCTAGAACCCGGCTTCCTTTCGATCCGTAAATTAACATTTTTCGGTTAGTTGCAACCGCGATTTTGGGCGCCAGCCTAATCGTCTATTGGTTGCCTCCAACAAATCCACATTTTCTTTTTTTTTTTTTTAGGGGAAAACTTTTCTCCGACACCGACACACGTCGACAAACAAATTAAAACTATAAACCTAAAATCATTAAAACTTAACTAATTTTACCAATTGATATAAACTGGGTGGTTCCACCCTCCCCTTCTCCACGTTTGCAATATTTACGCGGTAGTAAACATGGAAAATAGGCCTGATTTTTCCTCTCTGACATTCATTGTTTGGGGAAAAATTACGGAAAAATTACAATACGGTGTTTTATTGGCTCATTTAGTGAATTTTCAGTTTTAATTGCAAATCATGCACTCAGGCAAAAATATGTGGAAATTTTAATATATTATATTAATAAGTGATTAGGATTTAATGAAATTATTTGAATGGAAATTAAGGCAAAAAAATATTTAAATAAGTTTAATTAAGGTCACATTAATTTAGTAGTGAGGAAACCTTTTGTAAAATTTATATTTTATTTAAGATTTCATTTCTTTTAAAAGGAAATCAAAACTATAAAATATGTAAGTTCATTTTATGACACTAAAATTGAAGTTAGTTAAGCTGGCCACACTAACTTGGTATTTTTCAAGGAAATACCCAAAAATACTGACGAGACCTCCATATACTTATTTTTTTAGGTTGTAATAGCTCAGAACCTTTTCTCTTATATAGGATTTATATAGGATCTATATATATACTATATATACATATGTATATATATATATATAGAATTTATCACCGTCTGATTGGCATTTGTAAGCCATTCAATAGCAAATTGTCCACCGTTTGCATAAATGCAAAGTATTTTTCGTTGCGGCATTGCCGTTCGTTTCCTTCGTGTCGCAAACTGCCGTTATATTTAACGTTGACATTTTATTGCCATTTGCGGTTGTAATTGCTATATGGTGGCACGCCCCATTTTCCCAGCGAACCCAACTGACCTTGCCGAGGGTTCGGGAAGGGAGCAGGGAGCATGGAATGGAGCAGGGAATGGCGAATGGAATGAAGCATGGAATGGAGCATGGACTGGGTCTGGGTCTGGGTCCGGGACTGGGTCCAGCGATTATCAACACAAAAATCCACGGCCGACCCATCGACCATCGCCTATTGTTGGGGCTTAAATCGATTTGAACAAATTTAATTGCTTCGGTTTCGGCTCTCTGTTTTTTTTTTTGCTGCCCACTTTTGTCGTATGCCAATTGGCAATTGCTTTTTAAGTGTGTCTATGTGACCAGAGTTGTTGAACCGTTAAAAAACGGACGCGGTCGAAATAGAATCGGTCGGCATGGCGGAGGAGGGAAAAGTGTGACAAAAATGAGAGAACAATAAGAACCGAACCAAGAGTTCGTTCAGGCAGCATTCTCCTTTTGTCGTCACAACAATTTGTTGTTAAATGAAGCGCATTTTTATACCCGGTACTTGTGGATAACAAGGGTATATTGTATTCGTGGCAAATGTTTGTAATGTAATGCTGGGCGTAGGTAGGAGGAGGCTCACTTCCGCTCCCACAAATTGGATAACAAAGGAATGGGCAGAGAAGAGTAGGTTTTGATTCTATTCATAGGACAAATGCCAAAGCGATCGGTTAGGAGGGATTACAGTGTCTTTATCCAATTCTTCTTTGATTTATTACATTTTTTGACGCTTAATAAACATTAAATTATTGGTATTCTAGAAATAATTCAATGTTTAATATATTTTACACTTTAAAACTGAATTAAATTACATTGTATTAGCAATGCTACCATTTTGAGAATAGCTTAAACTCCATTACATATATAGTATGTAATGCTTAAGGTATATTACTTTAATCTAGAGGCAGAATATATTGCACTATTAATTTTTGCTATAGCTGCAAGCATATAAAAACTTTGTCCTGCCCCAAAGTTTGCCTTTTCCTTACGCTCTTGCGGTTTTTTTTCCTCTCTCCTTCTTTTTGTGCCGTAAAGGTAAGTTGTAGTGTGGCCAAAGTTGCAAGATAACCGTAACGGAAGTTCGCTGGTTCATATACTGTAGATATTATTAACAGAAATGCGGCGGATTCTGCGGCGGTGACAGGTGCAAAAGCGGCTGCCGAGCACTTTTGCATCGGAAATTGGCAAACTGCACGCGACGGCTCGATAAGTCGCGGTGTGTCGTTCCTGTCAACATGTCACACGCCAATCATCGCCAGTGTGCCCAGTGTGCTAAAGTGTAAAAAGCTACAGACATAACATGGTTGCATTCGGACGGTGTGGCTGAAGGTACGTGTGCATCGCTCAGGCCTGCAATCATTGTCAAATCAGATGGGGCATGTTGCCCAATCATTGGCCTGTTGCCACGAACAGTGATATCTTTCCGTTTGCCTCTATCTGGAGGATGCCTTTCGGTCGGCCACTTACAAGCCGAAAATGGCCGAAGGCTCTGTCTCAAACTCGGCTAACTTTGTGTTTGTGTCTGTGTGTATAATCAAATATTCCCCAACGAAACAAATACCCCAGTCTCGGAATCCATCCGCAAGGTTGCTAGAGCTGCTGCTGTTGCTGCCGCTGTTTGAATTTCAATTTCAGCCAAAGTTTCGCGATGCAGTGGCGACTTTTGCTTTACTGGCAGGCCACCAGCCACCAGCTGCTGCTGCTGGTGCTGGTGCTGCCATCCATGGCCACGCCCTTTTCAATTTTCTGCACTCCGAGTGGGGGGGGGCCCGATTCTGGTGCAGCTCCTCCGCTTAAACCAACGCATTATGGACGCTCCAACACGCGCAGCGGCGGCAACAGGCGACAAAACTTTCCCTATCGAGTGGGGAGGGCGGGGCGGTGCCAAAAAGGGTGAAATATCGCAAAAATTTCACTCCAGTATGCCGCCGCGCTTGCAATGGGCGGTTTTTCCCCCCTCCCCCCAGTTTTTTACTTTTTTTGTATTTTTTTGGCCTGGGATGATGGTGCGTGCGATGAGGCAGTTGTTTGAGGTGGCAAAACTTTGAGTGCTGCCAAAGTTTGAATTTAATTTGGCGATATCCCAGACAAGATTGCCCCCTCCCTCTTCCCTCTCCCCCAATTTTTGACACGGTTTATGTTTTAATACAACAACGTGGCTTTAGTATAACATGATTGCTATTGCACTTTTACTAGAACTGAATTTAACTTTAAGTGTAACGTAACTGGTTGCTATTGTTTAACTAAACGATTTAAGGGTTTCATCAATTTGATTTGGAGTCTACGAAAGGGGTTTCCTAAATGGGGAAGAGGCTAGGCCTAGCTCTAACTTAAACTCGGTTTAATTTTGAATTAAAAACTTGCTAAAGTTGATTAAATATATAGTAGCTATAGTATTTTATAGCGATCTTAGGAAGTTAACGATTAACAAGTTCGCAAAGTACATTGGCCGGGGAAAAAACGTCAGATATCTTTTTTATTTACAAAAGTTTGCTTATCCAGACTCTAGTCTTGACTTCCTCTTAATTTCTAATATATTTCATATAAGATTTACCTAATTTCTTGCTGTGCACTTGGCTTGATGTACAAAATAACAGCATAATTTTCATCTAGCCTTTGCTAGGCGCACCGATCATGCCTTGAATGATTGATGGCTCTGTAAATGAGGCCATGGAGTCCTGCTAGCTGCGTTCTGCCTGGCTAACATGACGTCATGTGCTTTCCTTCTTTTTCTTTGTGTGTGTATGTGTGTGTGTGTGTGCTCATTTACGATGCACTCACACAAGCACAACATCCATGTGCACCCGCATATCAACGTGCACACGACATATTACACGCAATTGCGTTGCCATTTTGCGGGCTGTTTGCTTGACGCCATTCGCCATTCGCCGTTCGCCATTCGCCGTTCAGCGCTTGCCATTTGCCATTCACCATGCGCCAATTTTGTAATACAATTTAATTTGTTTTGGCCGGACGTATACTTAATATTGCGCATACGTCATGTGGCCAGGCCACACCGCACCGCACACACACACGCATTATGAAATGTGCTCAATGTGCATAATAATAAAAAATTGTTGAAAGTTATTGGACGGTCCAGGTCAGGCTGGCGGAGTTAACTGGACTCGACTGGGGGATTGAAATTGATCGGACGCGGACACAAGGATATATATGGACAGATGGAAACATGAACCTCACAGACACGTCCCTGCATATGTACATATGCACACTGGTCGACCGAATTTTCATCAATCATATATCGTATTCGATATGGACAGCGTAATTTCCACCGCACATACCACACCGCCGCTGCCACATTAGGCGAGTGTCGTATTCCTTATTTATGAATTCATCGCTGGCAAGGAGCAGCGCCGCCTATTAATGGGCCATTCGTGTGTGGCCACTTTTATGCCTACATATATATTACATATACCTACTATGTATATATGTGACCACTAGAACCAGGACCACCTCCAGCCATTAACCAACAATCCGGCCTCCGCCTCCAACTCCACACCAGATGATGCCCAATTGTCTGTCCGTCCGATAAGTGCTCCGCATTATGTGGACGCGGGACAAATGAAATTCGGTCGTTGGCTGCCTCTCTCTTTCCCTTCGTTTTGTGGCCGACACACGTCCATCCATTGTCCACACCACATCGCATACCGAAATATCACAAAAAAAAGGAAAAAAAAAGGAAAAAGAGAAGTGCATTTACCATTTGCTGTGCATTTACTGTCTTAATGTGTCGAGCTGCCTTCTTGCTAACGCAATTTGCATTGCTTATCGATGAACATGAGCTGTCCCAATTTGCCACAAACACACACACACACACCCCGCTGGATAGATAGATAGATAGAAAGATACATAGATAGACAGATAGATAGGTTCGTCATCATGTAACTACACGATTTTGTCGGGCAATCAAGCGAGCGCCATTCGTTGGCTACATTTTTAATATCAGGAGAAACAAAAAAAAAGAGAAAAAAGCAAACAAGTCAGCCCCCCTAGTACGATTTCAAAAGGTATTTACCAAGCAAATATTTACACAAAGTTCTGTCTTAAGAAACACAAGAGCTCTGATTTCTTTCCATATTTTTGCGGCAAGTAATATATTAACTTTTAGTGGGAGATATTTTCCACCCCCATAAAAAAAAGGTAAACAGAAGAAGGCATAATTGAAAAATTGTTTTGAAAGACATTTGTATTGGAAATAAAGTCAGAAAAAACCATGTAAATTACAAAAATATGAACTAAAAAGTTAGGCTATTGAAAAATACAATTAATGGACTCAATGTCTTCAGGGATTTAATAAAATAAAATAAAATTCTTCACTTAAAATAAATAAAGTTTAAAGTTTAAATAATAAAAGTTTAAAACAAGCAAATACGTAATTAAAAGTCGAGATAAATAAATAAATAATTGCCTTAAATATCAATCTAATAAATATAAATATTTTCTGTATTGATAAATGTTTCAAAACGAAATTCGATAAGTTGGTACATTTCTTAAAATATCGATAAAACAACAAATATATTTTTGCAAATAACCGATATACAAACGCGTCATTAGATAACGATGTTAAGATAACGATTATTATTTGTATTATTTTTATTATATTATTTTACGGAAACCAAAGCAAAACAATTGATAAAACCTTTCTTATTATTAATAATTTTGTATAACAATTTGTACATAAGAATGTCTGTAGATATTAATCTTCTATTGTGTTATCGATAGTTGTTGCCCATCTCTAAGCGAGAGCCGTGTCTCGTCTTCATTATAGCCTGACTGTCGCACTCGGCCATTCAATTCAATTTGGTCCGCCTTCATGGCCCTGTTTCTGTTGCGTTCAAATTGTCTTTTGAGCAAAATTAAGACAACATTTAACGCCTCGTTGGAGGCGGTCATGGTGCGACTAATGGGCGTGGTCCCCTCATTGTTTTACCCAGCTACGCACAGCGTATTACTTAGTGTTCCTGACCATTGTTATTGGTCCTGGCACGGTTACCTTCGCTTAGTCCTGGCTCTTTCTTTGGCATTCCTGCCAACGTTTTTGTGGGCACGAAACATCAAAGGAGAGAGCCCCTTCTTTCAGGTGGAGCTCTGAGCTTTCAGGGTCTGTGAGTCTCCTTTTATATACACTGCCTGTACACTGAGCGAAGTTTGCAAAGGGATTCGTTTGGGGGAAACTGGTTCTGGAGTTATAAGGGGAATCCCCGTTTCTGGCAGTGCAATGCGCCAGGCCAGCCAGGCATTTGTGTCGCTTTCCTGGCTTCCCGGTCCCCGGTCCCGGTCTCCGCCGAGCAGCAGTAAAAAATAAGTGCTTAGGAAAAAATGGCAATTTACTTTTGTTTTACATGGCGACAAGGCACGATTACCCCGGCCCGCCTTGCCTAGCCCAGCTCCACCTCGCCGCTTCACAGAAAAGAAGCAAAAAAAAAAAAAAACTATAAAAACAGAACTAAAATTGTATGCCATAAAAATTATTGTCTCGAGATTTGAGCACACAAAGGAGGCGGAGGTGGAGCAGCCGAAAGGGTTGGCTCCGCTTCGCTTCGCTTGGATCACGACTCGGGCGGGGTTGGGGGTCTGAGTAGTTGGACTCGACGAATATAAAGCGACTTTCAAGAAAATGAAGTCCTTCGGACGGAGATGAACCGGGAAGTAGGAGGAACGCTGGCAGCGGCGGCGACTACAGGAAGTGTGTGAGTTCCCCCAGGAAGCCGGTTGAGCCGGAGATGGCGGTGAGTCGTCCATGAAGAGCAGAGGAATTCCAGCTATTTGCAAGCTGCTGTCATATTAATCGAAGCTCCTCCTCCTTAGCCAAAATGCCAGCTGCTGCGGCGGCTTCTATCCTTTTTGAGTAACCAAGAAGCAGGACCGTGACCAGGACGATGGTAATTGCTAAGCGTTTGGCGTGTTGGCTAATAGCTTAAATAACTTACAGGACGACAGCCGTTGAAATCGATAGATCGGTGCATTGACCGTACATCTCTTGGCTTACTGCTGCTGCTCACCTTCACTTCTTGCCCTCGGATTGCTCATACGCAGCGTTGGCCCAAGCTGAAAACTTTGCTGGCGAGCAAAAGTAAAAATACAAAAAATACAAAAAAAATAACAAAAAAAGAAAGGAAGGGCAAACAGGGAAGGGAAGATGAGAAAACCAGCCACAGACACAACCGCATCCACATCCGCATCCGGTTTCTAGTGTAAGCCAGACAACAATTCAATCGAAGCAGCATCCTGTTGCGGGTGAAAATGTTGTCCCCGGAGAATCGCCCTCGCTTTGCCCGGATAGGGGGAAGCCCCCTTTTGTTGTCCTTGTCCTGCAGCGCTTTTGATGCTTTTCTGCAGTTTTAATTTATTTCCAGCGAAAGTTTGATTGCATCAGATGCTGTTCCTTGTGGAAACCCCCCTTTTCGTTGTCTGACGTGTACTATTTTTTATTTAACAATTGTTTTTGGTCTTCCCTCCACCTTCATATTTGTGACTCACCGTGCGAATGTCTTTTGATAGGAGTTTTCAATTTAAAAAAAGAAACAAGACGTGTGTTCTTGCCGTGGGTGTGAAGATTTCAGCGCCATCAGAAAGGCAGTTGACAGTCCTTCCTTGCGGCGGATTTTTCTCCAAGAAACAGGTAACAGACCAAGCCGAAATATATCAGTTTTATACTATATATATATAGTATTTATTTTATATTTATAATATTAATTCAACACCAACAGTGACTGGGCTGTAGCAAATATTTTAGAACCAATATCAGATAGTCGGCAATAACTTAAGTGACTTTTAGTTTTGACCCTGCGGCGAGCAAAGTGCACTCTCCGTCACTCTCAGAGACATTCTAAAGGATCAAGGATGCCAAAGGGGGTAAGGGCATCTTGCCTCCTCCTCCTACTTGTGCTCCATCCGTCAACTTGAACTCTCCGGAGCAGATGTTGCCGCTTCAGACTCGATTTACGACTACATATTGCTGCGCTGCGGGTAGTCCGACTTGGACTCTGGACTCGGATGCGATTGTAATAGACAAATTCGGCTTGATTTACATGCACGACAACTAGCCACCCAACCAAGCCCCACCGCCAAGCAAATGCAACTCACTTGCCAAGTGAATTGAAGTGGACCGGAGCGGAGATGAGAGGAGAGGAGCGGAGCGAAGTGAAGTGATGGGTGAGCCTGCAGCAGGAGCAGCTCTGTTTGTCTTCCTGCGAGTGGTACAAAAGTCCAACGTTTCGGTTCCCACTGAGCCAGTTCTTGAGCCAAAAACAAGTGCGCAGCACTCGAAATGCAACAAAATTTATGTACATATGCATTACCATATGCCATGTTTGTAGGCAGAGCCGAGCGGAGCGCCTCCAAAGATGGTAGAACATGCCTGGAAGAGGAAGGCGGTGTCTTTGTCTGCCCATCGACTTTCTTCTCTCCCTACACAAACCCCTATCATTACACGCAAAGAAAAAATGTTCCAAGTCTCCCTGCACATGCACAGTGCAAACAGAAGAGCCAGTGCAGTCATTTTGTTTATTTTGTAGCTAAAACTAGCTTTTTTTAGAGAGAGAAATGTTGGCTATTTCAAGCTTATATCTAGCTATAGCTACTTTTGTTATATTTCTGTAAGTATCAGTAATGGCGTTTTTTTTTTTAGGGATGTACATCGATATGTATTTCGAGAGGATGATGAATCGATAAAAATATCGTGCTTAATTTTGATGGAAATTATCGCAATCTTTTATAAATCCAAAAATTAG
>JAEIIG010012695.1:0-12893 GCA_018904695.1 Drosophila parvula
GGGCGGCGGGCGGCGGGCGGCGGGCGGCGGGCGGCGGGCGGCGGGCGGCGGGCGGCGGGCGGATAAGGAAACGAGCGATACAAAAGGACTCTGTATGTGGTTGTGCCAGAGGCCATCCTCCCTCTTTTCTTTCCTTATATTTATTTTTTTTTTGTGGGGCATTGCCTTCCCCGATGTCTGTTTGTCCAGCTGCCTTTCCCCCCGCTTTTATTATTTATTTTCCCTTTTTTTTATAGTAGGCAAGGGTATACGGAGTTCGGCTAAGTAGCCGCTTCCCTTGAAGTTATTTTTATTCTTTTTTTTTTTTTGGTTGAATCTGTGCTGGCAGCGCTATTTAATGCGAGGCTGTTTGTCTTTGCCACAAACAACCGACAACAGCCCAGCGAGTTTATCTGCGAGTACTTCCCGTCCCGTCCCCAGCTTCGATTATTCGCCAGATTTGCCAAGAATTTCACATCTTTCGGTGCCTGCAAGCCATGAAGTGGGAGTGGCCCCGTCACTAAATCTCTCTTTTATTCGATTCGCTCCAAAACGATTCAGTTTTATGAGTGAAGCAGAACGGCCAAGTGGCTGCCGAGCTGCTTAAAATCTAAATAGATCTTTACAATCAGCTTAGCACGCGGAGCAGCCAATTTCTAAACTAGCAAAGCAGCATAAAACTTCAGATGAGTGGCAACATGAGATGAGAGAACGCTGCTAGCTTATTGTAACAAGAAATTCTACACGAATTGGCTGGCTAATTCAGCATCCTGGTGCAACATTCTTTCGATTTCCGCATATTGGATAATAAAGCGATACACGATACTACTAGTCAAGTTTCCGGCTTGACTTGCCCCAGCCAGACAGCACAAAGAGTCGGTTCAAACATGCAACCGAGCCTCCGATACCTTCGATACCTTGCCACCATCTCAACGCAGTCAATCGGGCGACTCAGTCACCTTAGCCTTGGGCTCAACTCGACTGACTGGCTTATATGTGTCTAGACTCTAGGCCGCGAACATGCGACTTCTCCATTTCATTCAACTCTGTCCAGGCTGAGACTTTGTCGGGCGTCTTTGGGTGTTGTTGGGTCTTGGATTCCCGGCGATTTTCAGTGTGTCCCCAGCGCTTTGTCAATCAAATGTGGCGGGGCAGAGGCATCAATCAAGCCTGCCAATCAGCCTTCAATCAATCAAGGCAGCTGCTCTGCAATATCTTGCTGCTTAAGGCAAAAGAAAACTTTAATTTATTCCATTTCAGAGTCAGTGAGAGTGATATTTAAATCTGGGGAGCTTAATCCAAATGAATGGCGGAATGGCGGAACAACTGGAGTAGTTTGGTTGATTCCTTGAAGTTTTTCCAGTGAGGATCGTTCCCTGAATGATATTACTAGCTGGCTCGAAGGACCAACACATAGAAGAAGACGTTTGCATATGTCAACCTCTTTAATATTTTTTGTATTTATTTAAATGTATTTATCAAGCCAGTTCTTCTGGGATATTATTAGTTTAAGTAATTATAGTGAGGTATTTAGTTTATTTCGGTATTTTAATTAAAGAAAAGGGAAGTTCTAACCCCACTGGCCATTGGCCAAGGACTTGACCCTCTCTATTACCTGTTAAGCATTCCCGCTCACACGTTATCGATACCGCTCGGCGAGATGCGGACCAAGGAGCCCTTTTTAGCTCCTGACAGCCACTTGCTCGCCTTGAAGGAGTCAGAGCTGAAAAACAATGAGGCGGCGACAGAAATTGCGACGACAACGACGGCTACCTGACAACCCCGAGGTGCGTTCTGTCTGTCTCAGCTCCTTGTCGCCACCGTTTCCCCCCTTCTTCCCTTCCTACCAGCGAAAGTCATGCCCTAACCTGACTGCTCGACGTCTGTTTGTTTGCCGGCTTGTGTTTGCCTGAGCCATTGAATTTTCCATTTCATATTCAAGGGCAAACAACACAAGGCGAGTGAGTGCTGACAACGACAAGCAGAACAAGGAGTAATGCCAGAAACCGGGCTATGGACTAGGCAATACCCTCCTCACAGAACAGCAAGGATCTATCTCTTTATAATATTACGTCCAGCATTGAGATAATTTCTTATTTCTCGCAGAATGCCAACAAATTTGGGATGCCCCAAAGCCAGAGATAGTCGGTGAGCGATGCTAAGGTACTTCTCGGATACAGCCTGAAGGCTAAGATACTCCCGCCGCCCTTAAATCGACCCGACCCAACCCCGACCACCTGCATTCGAGCCGCCGCGGGCAGTGACTTGAGTCGGAGTCGACCTGGCGACTCTTTCAATTGCGCTATTAAAAATCATTTAGAGTCTGACAAACAAACTGCTGCAGGGCGTCCTGTTTGAATAGCGCCCACCCCCCTTGTGCTCCCCCTCAAAATCCACCCCCAGGTAAGACGGGGATGGGGGCGAGGTCCTTGGCCCATGTTTGCTTTTTGTTGGGCACCGGGGATTTTGCTCACATTTAATTTCGGTTGAAAGCCACTGAAGATATATTTCGCGGTCGAAAAAGCTGGCAAATCAACAAGGAAAATATTTGTGCGAGGGGCGAATAGAAATGTGGAAATTAAAATGCAATTAAAACTGAGTTTTTATTAAAATAGCACACATAGAAAGATACAGAGAGAGAGAGGGAGATACATTTCCATCTCGCGGCTGCCACGGAAAAAGCTAATAAAATATGCAACTGAAAAATAAGGATAGCAAGTTAGCAAGAGCGAGAGCGCGCTGGCCTGAAATAGCAAGCGAGCTACAATCAAAATACAATGTCGACTGCCCAGCGTATGCAATGGTGTGGAAAGAGGTCCTGCCAGTAAGGACACACACGCATACCCACACACGCACACCCACTGTTGACTCAGTTGGGTGCCAAGTAAAATTTTCACACATCTCGCCAGGCGTTGCGAGTGCGTCTCTCTTCAAAACTAATTTCAATATTTAGTTTAGGTAAGTTGGGTGCCAAGATTGCGAGCAGCTGCGGCTTCTTGGGGGTTAGTTGGCAGGTATTAAGTGGGTAATGAAGTATCTATGGCTGGCCGGATTGCAAGCTCATAAATAATTCCCAACGCAAAATCAATAGATAACCCTTACCCGGGTTATGCCCGAACAGTCGAACCCATGTCCGTGTCCGTGTCCGTGTCCGTGTCCAACTATATAAGGTAGACGCCTGGCATTATAAATAACCAAAACGCCAAACGAAAATAGAACATAATTAATGGGAATAAAAACAGCCGGAAGAGGTCGATTGCCGCCTTCAAAGGGGGGTGTGGAGCAGGCTCTATAAATAACGGCTCGGCAAAAAAAAAACGAGGGGAATTAAAAAATTATTTAACAGTGCGGGGCAAAAGCCGATGAAAGTGGTAAATGGAAAACGACTGAAGATCGCAGTAAGTGGGGCTCGTCCCTGATGCCTGTCAAATGTCAAATTATGCTGCTTTTTTTCACTTCGTCTCATCAGGTCGCATTGAAACCCAGCAATTCATATTTAAATATATCGGCCAATGCGGCGTATACGCAATGTAAAATCGCTGACTCCAAGTGTGTTAGGCGAGAGTGGGTTAGTGTGTGTCTGCGGCTGACAGTTTTGTGACTTGTGGACACTTTTGCCGGCAGTCGGGGAAGGAAAATGAAAATGAAACCGAAACCGAAACAATAACAAAACACGGCAAAGCAGCGATACAATTTTCGTCGTTTGATTGTTTTAAATTTTTGCATTTAGCTCTTGTCATCCAGCTTGTTTATTTATTCGTTTGCATTTCGCCGTCAGCTGCCCGCCGCCTGTGTTTTCTTTTGTTCTTGTCTCTATTTTTGTTTGCCAGCTCGTTCGGTCGGTTGTGTTTGTTTGTTTGCTTGTTTGTTTGTTTGGCAGCGTGTTTGCGCTGCTTTGCCTGTACATTAAATGCAATTCGAATTAGAATCTGGCTTTGCTTCTCGGCCGGCCATTCCGCGGCGCCTCGCGGCGATTGGCAGTTTAATTGGCCATTTTGTATAACAATTTGTACTAGCTGGCACTGAAGCTGGCGCTAAAGCTGGTCTATTGCGTTATTTGCTGTCCCGGGTCCCGGGCAATTTGCGGTTTGTTTTGTTTCGGGCCGCCATCGGGCCAGTTATGGCCCTGGCTTTGGCCCAAAAAAAATTTAATGAAAATCTGCTCGGCTTCTATCAGTTATTTTTATGAATACAACAAATTTTGGTATAGCAAATATATCTGCCACATGGCGGAATGAGAGAAATGATGTGTCAAACAAGAGTTGCATATAAGCTACATTTAAAATAATATAAAATATAATCACATACCAAATTATACACATTTATATCAAAAAGAGAAGGAGTATTAAATCGGAAAAGTGCTATATATTCTCTCCGGAAAATTCCCATTTAAACATATTTAACTTGTTTTTGATAGTAATTTCGCATAAAGTACACTTGAAATGAGATCATAAATTGGCAACATTTTCGAACATGCATCAGTATGTAATTCGGGGCTGAGGCTGAGATCCCGCACCGCTAACGAGCATCTTTTAATTAAATGCCGCGACATAAAAATACCGCCCACGCCCACTGCTGACAGAGACGAATGGGGGCGGGCCTGGTGCCGAGCGGTATGGCCATAGAATAACGCATTAATGCAGCTTAATTAAAGGCGATCACAAAACGACGACAGGCCGCCTCCCTTTGCCTTTGTTTTAGGGCCAGCATCTCCCTTATTTCTGCGGCATTGTAGCTTCTTTTTATGGCATACTACCTGTGGGTAGTATGAGTAGGTGGGTGTCCCAAACACCGTGCCCTGAATGTTCTGCTGAATTATGAGCAGCTCCCCGCACTCCTGCCGGCAGTTATGCTAAGCTCTGCAAATGAACATCATAAATAAAGGTCCAGGCCGGGAGGAGGGCGGGCGGAGAGGGGTGCTGCCTCCTGGGTGGTTTTCGGATGCTTTTCTGGGGGTGGGGAGGGGGGACAGGACAGGACTCGGTAGCACCGCTGAGACCCACGTGTCAAAGAGAGCCCAAAGACAATGTCAAGCAACACCAAAAGAAAGTAAACTTTTACTCGAAAAAAAAATAAAGCATAAGGTGTGAACGAATGGCAGATACCTTGGAAAAGTGTGCTATGAATTTGTAAAAACAAGGGGATTTAAAAGAAAGTCAAAGGAGCAAACGAAGTAACCTTAAATCTTACTTGCATACATATTATTTTAGGTTATTTTATATCTTCTGTAAGATGTCTATAATAATTAAAGAAATATTACTTTAAATTTTGTGTAGCTTTGAAGTAATGCACCCAGAAAAATTACGGACTAATATCAAGTCAATGTATAACCTGAAGAAAAACAATTACACTTTTCTTACGTCATAAAACTATAATATTCTATATATTTCTAGGATAATGTGTGGGTTTTCTTAAAGCTATATGTTCCGCATAAGATTTCTTTTTTTTTTTGTATTGTTTCTAACAGTTTATAAAAACATTAAATAACGATCTGAATATAAGGGTTGATTCCTTTGTTTTTAAACAATAAAATAACAGATCTGAATATAAGATCTGAATAAGGTTTGATTCCTTAAATAACTTTAACTAGTTCCTGGCATTTCACTTTTGAAAAACACACAAAAACAGACAAGTAAGTCTTTGTAACAAAGTAAATTTTGTGGAGCTTATATTTAAGAAACGTATCATAAACCAATCATAAGTTTCTTAAATATATTTTAGCAATTAGGGAAGTAGTAAGTTTTTACTGGAACAGCAAAGGAAAATACCCTAAGCATTTCAGCTTAAAGATTTTTCTAGCAATGTCAAAAATGTAGCCCACAACCTGTTCCCGAAAATCTCTTAAATTAGAATAGATTTTCATAACCAACGAATTAAAATAAGTACTCTATTATAAGTGCTTAGTGATTTATCAGGAAGAGGTATTAGACCAGCCCAGACTAGCCCAGCATGCCGCTCGATGCCGATGTCGGAGAAAGTTCGTTTCGAATTGCGCGCATGTTTAAATGTTGTTATGAATATGACAGGCGAGCATGTCTGCTGGCGGTTGTGTGGCGGGGGGCGATGGTGGAATTATTATTTTTGTAATATGCCCGGGACGGAGGAGCAGAGAAATACGAGCCCGAAGCTACTACCGCCAGCCGCCAGCCGCCTGCCGCCTGGCGCTTGTAGGATGACGACTTCCGCTAATGCAAGTGCCCGCTTCCGTTTCCGCCGGTTGCTCCGTTGCTCCGTTGCTCCGCAGCTTTTTGTTTCACTTTCGGCTCATTGCTTATTTCACTGAAAAGCGCTATGCTTGTTTGCTGCTTTTTAAAACCTATGAAAATGCAAATTGAGTTAAATATTTATGTGTTTGTAATCAAGGAGCCCCCGCTCACAAGATATCCCGGGAACGAGCCGACGAAATATCAACACCACAGCCAATGACAACAGCCAAGTACGAGACCCAAGATGCGAGGGGGGACAAATAACATTTCCAATTACGCGACTTTATTGCCGACAATATGAGTGGGTAGCGCGCCCTAGATCCAAACGGGATGAATGGGGGCCGCCTATCTGGATTCAATTTTGGAGTCAAATGCCTTTTGATTCTGGGCTTAACATTTCCCAAAATGGTTTATTGGTTACAACTTAAGATCTATACTATATAAAATTTTTAAAAAATAAACTGTAAACTTTGGCTTGAACTGAAATAAAATGTTGACCATAATCTAGGGTTTAGAATATAGCTTCAAGCTGGGAAATTAGCACAGGTTGATCCTCCTTCCTGAGATCAGGTTACCACCCATAATTTTAATATGTGCGATTTAGTTGATTATGTGCCATTGTCGGCTCGTCAGCGACCCCGCAAGGAGCCCCCTCCTTTTGGGCGGAGGCTGAGGAGGGACCCCGGTGCTTGAGCCGACGACAGGTGGCCAGGGTTGTTGGTGCAATCAAGTAAATTACGGAAATTTACAACTTGCCGGGGTCACATCGCTCCCATCCATTCAGCCAATTACACTTCCACCACTCTACATGCCTGCCGGGTAAGTTGGCAACGCAGTAAACAAGGAATCATAACCATAAAAGATATATTCGTTTACCATTCGAGTCGATCTGTCCATGAAAGTCCTATTCCTCGACTTATAGGATCTACTTGTATCCAAGAATAGGATCTTTTGCTAGCTGCAAGGTATACAGAGTTCGGCTTGTCCCTCTCCGCCGCAGTCCTTGTTGTTTATTTGTTTGATTGCGTTCTGCAAATTGGCACGGTCTCCATCATAAAATTTGATGTTAGTGCGTAGGCCATGCGGCAAAGCAGGGGCAGGGGGATGGAGACACCCCTTGCAACCCAATTGAACGCCACAGTAAAGCCATTAAACTGATGTCCTATTAAATTATTGAGAATAAATTCAAACAACCAGCGGCGAGAGATGTCAGAGCAGAAAAAAAGAGCAGCGCAAAACGAGGCGGACAGGATAAAGCTATAAGGCGAATCAGCGGCTACAAAAAAAAAAAATGTAGAGTTGAACATATCAAATAAATAATAAATAAATGACAGTCGATAAAAAATCGAATCGCTTCTAGTTGTTCTTCTTTCGCACAGCGAGTGTGCGTGTGACATTCTGCGGGTGTGTGCACAGGACATTACAGGACAACAGTGCTGGTAGCTTGTCCTTTTTCCCAAACAGATCTGATGCCCACATATATTCATATATTTATATTTACCCACCAGAAATTAAAAAGGTTTTCTGTTTAAATATTATTCCGTTTAGCTTTGCCAGCATTTCTAGTCATGCTCCCATCTTGAAGTTCAGTGCCCAAGTATGTTTTATATTACTTTAAGTCGAAATAGAATATAGAAAAACAGCCTACGATTGCCGTTTAAATTTCTGTTCCATAGTTTCCAACTTCAATCTGTTATCCTTTATCCCAAATGGTATGCAGGGCTTTCCCTTTTTTTTTATAGATCTGTCCTGTTATTTAATATGGCAGTTGGCATCACTGCTGAACAGCCATAATAAAGCGATTCATTTGCAGATTTTCTCTTCAACCAAATCTCTCTCACTTGTCATTCCTCACTACTGTATACCCTGCACTGGCATGGCATAGTGGCTATGCTGTCCTGTTTTTACAATTTGTATATATCAAATGTTACTTAAAGCCTTATTTGTGTTGATATCAGACTTTTCCTCTCGATATATATATTATATATATCCCTATGCTGTCCCTCTCCTTCTCACAAGTTCAAGAATCACCATTTTTCATGATTGAAAATGATTAATTATATAATATATAATATTTGCATTTATTTAAGGTATCAAGCAGTCGACCTGGGGTCTGTTGTTTTATTTGATGTATATTAAAAAAGGCGCAAAAGAAAGAAATACAAAGAATAATGAAACGAATCATTGAGGCAAATATTTGAATGGCAAATATTTCAAACGAAATAAAAACACGATGCCTGTGGTGGCAGGACGTGGGTGGATATTATAAATGTTATTGCTTTTCATTACGCTGAAAATGTCAAAAGTGTAAAAATTCTGTTGGGTACCGTTGGGTGAAAAGGGGGAAAATCCGCTAAGATTTTTCCGGGAGCACGAATGCTTTTGCTTTTGTGCATATTCCGAGGAGCCATAATCGCCTTCATAGTCCTCTCTGACAAATTGAGGCTAAATGTGCAGCAGTCTCTCTGGCTGCCCACGGACTCACGGCTCAAGGCAACCAACCGAACTTCTTGGCAAAACCGAAGCAGATTCATTAATCACAAAAACCAAAAGGAGCGAACTGGCATAAGCCGTGTCTAGAAATGGAAATAATAATAATAAAGGGGAAGTCCGTCCGGCACACTGCTGAACTTGAGCGAGTAATAAAAGAACTGGGAAACTGGGGAAACAGCTGCCCCGAATTTGGAGCAAAAAAAAAAAACACACACACACACAATCTTCAGGGGAAAATCTTCTTTTTTTTCCACCCCATTTTCCCCAAAATTCGTGCAAATTTAACTTGCATTTTAAGCAGCATCCCCAGGAGCTGGGGACAGGCGTCAGCTAATGCAAATATTTACCCAACAAATGTCATTCATCACCGCCAGACTCTCATTAGGCTGGCCAAAATGTGACCGAAAATGCCCGCCGCCTTGCAACTGTTGGCTAATAGAAAAATTTGTCGCCCAACGAAAGTTATTGACTAATACCAGCCGCCCCACAAGGACCAGGCCAGTAAAAGCTTTGTGGCATGAAATAAACGTGTGGCAGAAGGGAGTAAAGGAAACTTATTTGGGCAGGACCTTGGGCCAACACTAAAAACCGAAACCTTTAAAACCATTTAACGTAACTTTCAGAGCCAGGCTTGCCAAATACGTTGGCCATGTGTATGTGTGGGCCAAAGTTTTTAAAGTGTCAAAAAGTTTGGGCAACGTCACCCATCAGCAGCGCCACTTTCAGTGGCCATCGGTAGAGATATTCCCGCAGAATTTTAGGGAGGAACCTGCACCGGCACCAACACCTGGATGTCGCACTTTGCATTCAGCTCCTGGTCGTCCTGGTCATACACCTGGAGCGCTTCCACTGCAGGCCGCAAATAGTTGCGGCCATAACTTTTAAATAGATTTGGAATCTGTTTCGAATTTTTAGCTCCATGCCTGGCCCCTTTTTCCCCGTACCCTTTTCCCCTCCCTTTTCCCTTTGTTTAGAGCTTAATTTTGTTTCAGTTTTTTTTTTTCACTCTTCTGTTTGGGGTCTATGTTTTTGTTTAAATTTTACATTAAAAGGACAGAGGATAGGAAAGTTTTCGTCTTCGCCGGCATACCCATGCATTTATTCATTGACAGGCAGCAAAGGAAAGGAAAATGGCCAGAAAATGTTTTGAGCGTTTTGGCAGGTGACTAGACCGAGCCCAAGCCCAAGCCCAAGCCCAAGCCCAAGCTCTTTTCCCCTGTCAGTGCAATTATTTTGAAATAAATTTGCATTCTGCTTTCATACAGAGAGAGAGAGCGAGAGACCTGGAGAAAGTTAAACGGAAGCTAATATCATGCACAGCTCCGTGAAATGTTGATTTTCAGACAATGAAATCAGCGATGGGCTTGGCTGTGCACTCTAGATTTCGCCGAGATTGATCGACAGCCAAGCCGAGCTGACTTAGATAGGGGAAAGTGAAAAAACTGGGCCGAATTCAATGTTAAATGGATATGGCAATTCAGCATTTATCCATCCACCAGACGTCATTAAGACAATACTCCATTTCGGATACGTTACCAGCCTTTATTTACTTTGTTTTTCGTTTTGCAAAATAAAAAAGTTTAGTTTCGGACCAAATCCCGGCTGGCCTGGCCTTTCGGTTAGCTGACGCACCGCACCGCACCGCGACCGACGTCTTTGCCTCGTCGCCGTGTGGAAAAGTGCGTGAAAAGCGTCATGATTTATGCAACAACTACAGCAATAAATCCATTTTGGCATGGCCCAACAAATGGCATGTTAAATAAACTGGAAACAGCACTTGGAGAGAGCCGGCGACGAAGGGCCTTTGGGGGTATATGAGAAGGCAGGTTGCCATGGAAAAGGACGAGGCCGGAAGTGGACGCAATGCAGCACTTCCGGCCTGCCCAGCTCTGCCCCTTGCGGACATGGACACGGTCTCGGATTCGGGCTACTCCTGATCCTACGGCTGTAGCTTCGTCCTGGGAATGACAGGCTCAACAACAACAAGAACAACATCAGGCCAACCGCAAAGCTTTTGCCAGTCCTTGGCCAGAGCACAGTGCGGAAGCCAAAGCCAAAATCAACTAATAATAAAAGCCTTATATAAATATATTTAATTTGAAAAAAACAAACAAATTAATAAATTCGAAGAATTCTTCATGGATATCTTGGATACCAACATAACGTTTTAATGTGATTTTCTCTCTCAACACTAATTAATTTAAGAAACATATTAAGTTAGCTCTCAAATTATATTTTAATAGCTTACCAAAATATGAAAGAAATCCATTTTAAAAATATATCTTATTAGAAACTCTGCAATTTGCACCTTTATTACCTCACTGTGCAGCATCCGTTTGTCCCTTTACGGCAGAGGGGAGCTGTGGGTCCTGTTCCTGGCCCCAAAAGTTACCGAAAAAAAGCCCCCCCCTGCACTCCCCTGAATACGGGTAGGGTCCGTGACTGTGACAGCCTTTAATACCAAAAAAGAAAGGCATAAACATTCAAAAACGATGCTGGAAAATGTTTACAGCCAAGCCACTAGCTTGTGCCACAAGCCAGATGATACAGGATTTTGGTAGCTAAGAGCCAAGGATCAGGAATCCAATCTGGCACTTCCCAGGCCAGCACTTCATAAGTCAAAGATCAGGGTGTTCGAAAAATATTCGATAAAAAAGTGTGCCCTTTTGTGACACGAGTATATGCAGTTTATGAAGTCTGATCATGGACAGGAAATATACTTATGAGCGACAGTTAAACCAGCTTACAGTCTTCCCTTAACTTGTTTTCCAATTAAAAACGATAATAATAATCGATACTTGATTAATGGGGAATAGATCTAGTGACTAGGGAAGAGCCCAATATAATACAATGACAAAAATAACGTATTTAATAGCATATAAAAAATATCATCAACTTTAATATATACTTAACGTTTACAATATCGATATTATCGATTAATTTCAATAAATATTATTGCATTTATTTCTTAACTAGAATATGGATTTATCGCACGTTAAACTATCGATATATATTGACTTTTGCTTCTAGTATCTATACAGTATCGATATGTTGATATTTTTGGACATCCCTGGCAAATAAATTCTAAATTAAACAAACAACGATAAATATATCAATAATAATTCAAGTTTTCTTTAAAAATAGCTAGTGACTTCCCTACTAAATTGTTGTCCAAGAAACCATATAAATATAAGGATTATAAGTAATATTTTTTTTAAATTAAGAAACACCTATATACCACATAATAAATAATAAACACATAATCAGTTTTTTATTGTTAATAATAAACAATTATTATTGATCCTAATATTCTGGTCCCGGTGTCTTTGGAGAGTCTGGTAAATATTAAAAACTAACTTGGCTTCTGTTACGCCCCTCTTGGCCACTGCACCGCCCCCTTTGACCTGGAACCACCGTTTTTTTTTGGCTGCACCGCCAATTAGCACACGTTGGGCCAAGAGGCTTTGGCTTTGGCTTCAGTTTCGGTTTCGGGTTTCGCTTGTTTTCCTCATGCGGCGTATTAAATTTGCATGACCACAGAAATATTTCAATATAAAGCGACCAGCCAGCCGGGGGTCAGGTGAGTCGGATGGTTCTGCTGGCATTCTGGGTGGGTGAATGTTACCCGGCAATGGAAAGTTGTTTATATACACTTTTTATAATCTGGTCCGCCGGCACAACGGCTCCGCCGGCACTTCCCAAACCATTAGCTTTGCCCCTTTTTTTGGGTTTTGTGCTCCGTCAGCGGACAAGGGAAAAACATTTCCGCTGGCACAGCACACAACGCTGCACTGCAAATCAAAGAAAAACTCAGCTAAGAAGCGAATATTGAGGGATTTCTGATCAATTTTCAATTCAATTTCTTTCGATTTATTTATTTAATATATTTATTTGATTAATATTACTGCAAATGTTCAGTTAAGATGAATAACATTCAGTTTATTGAAGTTTAAGAGCTCTGTAACCTGTAAGCTGTAATGCCTAACCATTCCGAAAATATATATTATATTATTAATCAATTAAAATAATGTATAAGGATTTTTGTTAGGTGTATTAGTCCATAAAGAAAGTAAATATATAAATTTATATATATGAAGAAGTACTGATAGTAGTAGTATGTGTTTCAATAAACCTATATAAGTTTAATACTTTAAACTTTGTGAAATTACATCTAATATTTTATTTCAGATAATTATCTAACATTTATCGATTATC